>JACTVC010000050.1:0-157595 GCA_018417955.1 Laccaria trichodermophora
CTAACCCTAACCTAACCCTAACCTAACTAACCTAACCTAACCCTAACCTAACCCTAACCTAACCTAACCCTAACCTAACCCTAACCTAACCCTAACCCTAACCCTAACTTATCTTATGGGCGCTGCGCGCCCATACGTATCTCCGTGTCGGAATGACGCATGATGCTTATCAGAACAATAGAAAATCTATTAATAGAATCCTTATTGTTTGATAACGTCAAACGAATGCATAACAAAGAACCCGAAGAGCTTATAAAAGCGAAACAGGGTTGTGTTGCTACCCAGCAGCACCTGTTGTTCTTTGCTTCGCCTAACAGCCCTTCACACCTACGTCTTTATCGCCCTCGCCTTCGGCTCGGGCTCCACTCCCTAACCCTAACCCTAACGAGCCAAGGCTGACCAGCGTTATCGCCTAGATTCGCACACCCGTTCTGGAAGGCATACCACTGGACACCTTGCGCGGAATTAAAGGGTCCCGGTTCTACACGGTAGCAGCTGTTTGAATTTTGTCACAGTTTGAAAGACGAAGACGATCATAGGGCAAGCGCCGAAATTGCAAACTAGGAGACTAACAGCGTATTCAGTCGAATTGAATGCCCGCGAATAATGATGGGAAGAGGCGGCGACATACACACCTGTCTTATAGCTGCCATAGTCTCTGCTACCGTCTGCTGAAAGCCAACATGCAAGGTTACGATTGCTGATCGCGGGACACTTCGAAAAAGGCTGTAATTCTGGCTTGATCTCTAAGTTAAATGCGTGGCAAGGGGGTAGCGGAACGTGGATCCCGAACACTGGCTGGGAGGGGGGGGGGTCCGGCTGATGGCCGAAAAAAAAATAGTGACCTGATATATTTTTGGCGCAAATTTGGGAGCGCAGCATCTCATCCATCCTGCACGCCGACAGACGCTCTTCCCCAATCTCTAACTATCCTTCCACACAATCCAGGTATGAGGTCTCCTTATGCCAGGCAAGAGCCAGCCAGTTACTTACGACGTCTGAGATGATGAAGGGAGTGTAGGCCATCGGAGCGCCCATGAAGGCCAGTTGGCAGTGACGGGTTGTACGCGTAGAGGATGAGGCGGTGGAGCAAGGAAACTTTTTTTTTTCCAGACATTTTACTCACCATAAAGGCCATGTTCAGGCCAAATTCGAACAAACTTCTCAGAAAAGAATCTGAAAGATCAATGCTCTTGTTGACGAGAGCGGAGACAAAGCCGCTTTGTCACACACTATGGCTGATCTTCGTCTGAATGAGTTTTTCTACGTCACAATTTTGCTTGTCATTGTAAATTAATTTCTCACATGAGTATGTTCCTCCGTGCAGAGCTTCTTCAAGGTTCATGAGTTAATAGGTAGGCAGGCTGAGGCTGTAGGTACAGGATTTTGCAGAAGCGGACCATAGGACAAAAAAATACATTCAATAAAACATTGGAACTCGGAAAACATTCCTTATATAGTAGGAGGTGGAGGGGGGGAGGTCAGCCAAATCCACGAAAAACAAATAGGGAGTGTTGGTACATTTTCCACGTTCCGCCACCCCCTTGATGCGTGGTCCCGGAAAGGATGGAAAGAGATGGCTTTCGTGAGAGAGATTTTACTGGTACATAACTCAAACGCGCGTACCACATTGAATCCATCTGGAATCCCATTTAAAATCTCAGCATTCTTAGAGCGTGAATACTACTTAATACTTACAGTCGCTGAAAATCCAGAACCAGATCAGATTATCACGTGATGGCATTGATGAGGAAAGTCGGTGCGACTTTCACAAATCAATCGGCTTGCTCACGCCGCCTCTCAGTGCTCTCACACAACCTGCGACGTCTTACAGGACTCCATCGAGCTTTTATCTGGACCATAGCATGCAAAAATGGCAAGAACAGGTTTGAACTCAAAGAGTGAATTGATCATTGAGCAGGCAAGGATCAGATTTAATAGAGGTCTGGACGAGTGAGTTCGAATCGTTGCAGAGAAGCATTTTGTTTATGATCCATTTCGATTTGCCCGATGCCTGGTAGCTTGTAGATTGGGCCTGTTGAACCGTGACCGATTGATCTGCGAGTATTTTTTGGCGACATCTCGTAACATGCAAATGTTCCCATTCGTTGTTGTTCAATAGCAGTGCCATTTTTGCCCCTCTTGACATTCTCGCTATGTCGACTCAATGAAACCAAAGCCGCCCCTCTCCTCCATCCAACCTTGACCTAGTTTCCTCTTGTGACGTTGCCGAAGCTTATCAGCGCTAACGTTGAGTCAATCTTATAAGTACGTCGGTGTTTATCTTCCGAATTCACCATTGGTTCGTGATACGCTTTTGTGTTTCTGTGATAAAGGAAGCCTTGAGAATTTACCCTTCGTATCGTAGAATTATTACACACTCACTTGCGTAGGAAGTAGATTCATTCGGGTGTAGATGGGCGCCGGATGTGTCCTCCATCTCATCTCCCGATTCCGTATTGAAAAACGGCGTTCTGAAAATTCAACTGTCAGAAAATTATTCATCAAGGGTTTGATGCAGGTACGTACTTTGATTTGGAAGGACTTGGCTGGTATTTTCTTGAAGCGTTATGCGCCTTTCGCAAAAGGGAGCCATTCCCGCATAATGAAGATATCTGTTTGTACGTTAGTCGGTAATTCTTTCACAGATGGATTGAACGTACCTTGAGTGATACCTAATGAAAAAGTACACCAAACGATGCCGGAGTGAGTCAAGAAACCAGAGAAATGGATGGATACGAAACTTACGCGAGGATCATTTCCTTCGTCCCCGGTTCCTTGGATCCGAACCCTCCACCAAACGAGACTCGGACCCTGCTTCCGTAAAATTTCTAAGTCACGTCACAACTCGACTACATAGTCACCACCAAGTAAGAAAACCTATAAAGACAGGGTGGTAAGTCCAACATCTTTCATCAGCACCCACATACATTCCCTCTCCTCCTCCCGCACTTCTTCTTTTGTTGTCGATGTCCGCTCCCCTCTCCTCGTCGACCTCCAATCATCTTCATCTTTCGTTGGTAAGCCATCCGCTGGTCGTCCGTCGTCGTTGATGTTGACGTCACGTAATGATTTTGTAGGACCTTCCTTCAACGAGACGTCACGGAACGCTAGATAGTAACCAGGTACGTCAACGTCAGTCTCTTCATGGGCAACGTCGTCTTGCCTTTTCTTGTATTCCATTTCTGCAGACTCGTTGTGAAGCTGCTGATGACAGCGGTAAGTTTTCGTCAACGCGAGTGCTGCACCTGGTCCGTACTTACTGCTCGTGCTCCTCAGGTCCCCATCACCCCGTTTCTACGCGACGTGCACCATCTGATGGTTTGGATGGGCAGAATAGGCGGTGCGAAGTGTGGAGGCCGTGGATACGTTGATTCTGCAAAAAGTACGTCAATTTCGTCAACGTCTCCTTGAGTACACAAGGTTACTCACCTGGAAGACTGCATTCCAGCTCGTTCATCGCGTTTCCCGTGTAACGACAGCGCTGGGCTGTTGATGAAACTCTGAAAAGGTTCGTCAATGTCTTTCTACGTTTGAACTAATCACTTACCTGTGTCTTGTAGCGTCAACGTGGTTCACATGGGCATGACGACCTACAAAACGTAAGTCAGCGTACACAAACCCCTAGAAATCAACTTACCTGAACGTTGTGGCTGAAGCTGGCTGTGGCTGTGGGAAACGGTGAGCAGACAGTAACGTTGTAAATGTAACGTGTGACGATAGTGACCTACCTCTTACCACCAGCCGCCCACGTCGTTCGTCGCCCATTCCACTGGGCTTTCCGTACACGAAGCCCTCAGCGTCGGCGACTCCAACACGTATTCCGATGGGCTCGACGGATGCTTTGAAGACAGGATGGTAAACACTTGTCAGGTTTCATGAACACTTGCCGTGATCGCGTACCATCACCAGGACGTCGACAACACTACACGATTCGAACAACTCGGTCGTCGACGGAATGCGGGCGATGGACGAGCAGACAACGTAGAGAAAGGGAGGGGAAATAATGGTAGGTGCCTCCTAACGTCGTGTACATTTCTCTCAAACTCACCTCTCCCCCTCCCTCCTCGTTCTCAGGCCAACAACCATTCCACCACCGTTAAACCTTCACCTCCGCGGAATTCCACATTCCCCAACTCGACTTCGCCAAACGCACACACCTAACAAACGCCATTGCACGCAGGAGGCAAGGTGTCCGTGTCCCACCCCAAATCCAACGTTCTTGACTCTCCCGACGTCGTTTAGAAGGCCGCCCTTTTGCGTGGGGAGCTCGAACCTGGCCTAGACGACCAACGCCACGCCCTCTGGAATCGTGTTCACCATTGAACATGATGGGAAACTCGGAGGCGCGTCGCGTTACTGTGATTGAAGGGATGGATTTGGGGAAAAAAAGGTCCACCCGGGGTATTTGAAGGCGAGGGTCACGTTGAGTGGGGTCGGGAGTGTTTTTGAGCCCATTCGGAGGGTGTCTGAAGGGGGTGAAGAGTGGAAGCCGAAGTTTGTACCACCAACCAAGGAAAAGCAATGTGAATTTCAAGTGACGACTTAGTATGTGTAAAGTTTTCACGATGTTGCGTTTACTACTAGGTATCTTAAGCTCAAAGTAGACGTGGATGGTCTTGGTGCAAAACTACCCCGAGTCTCCTTTGAGTCTTCTTCAAGCTGAAACGACATGACTTGCGGCAAGTCCCGTTGCTCTGCTTATAAGGTGACAAGCATGAGAACGGCCTCGTTCCCTTCTCTTCCCTTGTTATCCCCTCTCATTCTCTATGACCTTCGACTGCAGGGACTGTCCGCGCGCTTTCACCGTTATTACAGCCCTCTCGTCGCATTGTCGTGCGAAAACCCATGATTTTCATGGATGCATCGTGTGTTCGTTTCCAGTGCAGCGCTAGCACAGGTAATCCACCATTGACTCCCATAGTAGGCTGACGCCGCTCACTACCCTTTGTAGCATCTCGATGCGTCTCCTGCGCGACGACGGCAGTGATGCATCTGACGATGAGGAGCCTTACTGCAGGGGGTGCGATCGCTGGTTTATCGACCTCGATAGCCTATACCAGCACCTGTCTGCGAGCCTAAAGCATAACTGGTGATTTACTTGTTCTAGGGATTTCAATTCGGAGACCGCGCTAGAGCAAGTTCGTCCTGCCCTCCTTCGCACTGTATGAACAGCGCTCAATATTTTGTTTAGCATTATTCATTGAAGCTGGCCCATGCCGATCGATCCTTCAAAATGCCCCTTCTGTTCTAACAGGTTCAAGGCACCTTCCGCTATTGCCCATCACATCGAGTCCGGTTGCCATAAGATCACTCGCCACCAAGTCACAGCAGCAGTGAAGAAGCTCAAGATCGTTCCCGACATCTGCATCACCAGGCTTCTCCCTTCTTCAGGCCCGCCTACGATTTCGACTTATATTGCGACGGAACAATCGTTCAATGGAACATCGTACGAATGCTTCTTATGCCACAAGGGCTTTCGACTCCTTACCAGCCTTAACGCGCACCTGGCTTCGCCGGCCCACGACGCCGACGAATTCAGGTGCGTAAAGTGCAACAAGGACTTTACTGTAATTTCAGCAGTTGTCCAACATATTGAGAGCGAGGTTTGTGGTCTAGCTAAGATGCAGGAGGTTCAGGGTAATTTCAACGATTTGACGGCGAACTTCTCTCGTCTACTTTGTGCAGGAACCCGTCGATGTTCTGGTACGTTTATTTTTGTGCAGCTCGCCGTTGCCTTATTCTCTCATCTAGGGGACTGAAACATAGATCAACGCTAGTCGTAGCATTGTTCCATTTTACAGCCTTCAAACCCTGGATTCTTTCTTTTTTTCGTATCATTCTTGTCTGCTCCGCGTCAAATTGTTTCACCCTGCAGTCATCGTCAGTTCTTGTAAGGCTACCTAGAGTTGATAGCGGATATATAACTCAAAGTATTTTGCTTCCCTACATCTGCTACTGCAATTGTTGATTCCCCACCAATCATATCGTTGGCCTCGATATCTTGATCGCAACAACAGAATTCTAGCGTATCGCCTGGTCATAGGGCGGGGTTTCAGACCGTAAATTTATCTTAAGAGTATCCTATCTTGGATGTGAGAGTAAAAATCCAGATACACATCGGTCGAAGACGATACGATACTAGACCATAACAATGAATTAGCGGAATTCGGAGCGACCTCGAGCCGCGATGTGTCGTCTACACTAATGCCCCTAAAGAACCAACGCCCTTCTTGCTCGCAATAATTATTCGGTTTTTATAGCATCACAACTTGCTTAACTTCCACTGAATATGCGTCTCTGAAAGACCGTGAGAATGAAAGAATTTACGCCTTTAATTTTTTCAACACGTCTACCATTGGATTTACTTTTTCTGTAACCTGTACTTCTCACAACGTACTGTAATCCATCGATCCAGGCCTCAAATCTACGCAAACGGATGGTTGAACGTTGAACGTTGAACACTCAGGTACCTTGATTACGACTTGGATTACGATCAACTTTCAAGCATACCCCAAGCATACCCCACATGCGAATGATTCCCCACATCGGAAGAAAGTCCCGGTAATTCAAATTCGAAAAATTTGTCCCGTTGTGGGCCATCCTGGCCATCAACGTTCAACTAATCATTTAATAATGTGTTACATACTACGCACCACGCTTTGAAGTTTGAGCATTTCAGCCAACACCTAAGACGCTGGCTGAAGGGTAGATTTCAGAAATGCGTATACACTACTTTGAATAACTTCAGGGATTGTTATACGTCATCCGTGAGGGAGAAATTGGCCGACCAGTAGGTAGTATTATTTGAGTATTATTATTGATTCCTCACGCCACATCGGAAGCGCGGTCCGACTGAAGAGGGTTAGTCACAACGTTAATATATTGGAGGGACATGCAGGGAAGAAAGAATCGCACCCCTATGTGTAAGGAAGAGTGAGTATGTTCGTGAAATTTGGACGGTCAAGGGCAAGGGGGTGGCGGAACGTGGAAAATGTACCAACACTCCCTATTTGTTTTTCGTGGATTTGGCTGACCTCCCCCCCTCCACCTCCTACTATATAAGGAATGTTTTCCGAGTTCCAATGTTTTATTGAATGTATTTTTTTGTCCTATGGTCCGCTTCTGCAAAATCCTGTACCTACAGCCTCAGCCTGCCTACCTATTAACTCATGAACCTTGAAGAAGCTCTGCACGGAGGAACATACTCATGTGAGAAATTAATTTACAATGACAAGCAAAATTGTGACGTAGAAAAACTCATTCAGACGAAGATCAGCCATAGTGTGTGACAAAGCGGCTTTGTCTCCGCTCTCGTCAACAAGAGCATTGATCTTTCAGATTCTTTTCTGAGAAGTTTGTTCGAATTTGGCCTGAACATGGCCTTTATGGTGAGTAAAATGTCTGGAAAAAAAAAAGTTTCCTTGCTCCACCGCCTCATCCTCTACGCGTACAACCCGTCACTGCCAACTGGCCTTCATGGGCGCTCCGATGGCCTACACTCCCTTCATCATCTCAGACGTCGTAAGTAACTGGCTGGCTCTTGCCTGGCATAAGGAGACCTCATACCTGGATTGTGTGGAAGGATAGTTAGAGATTGGGGAAGAGCGTCTGTCGGCGTGCAGGATGGATGAGATGCTGCGCTCCCAAATTTGCGCCAAAAATATATCAGGTCACTATTTTTTTTTCGGCCATCAGCCGGACCCCCCCCCCTCCCAGCCAGTGTTCGGGATCCACGTTCCGCTACCCCCTTGGTCAAGGGTGTGCAAACGAACTGAAAATTACAAACAAGAAGCTCGATTTTTAAAAAAAAAGAAAAGTGCTTGCTTACGTAAGCAAAAGCGTCGAGCACTTCGGAGTCTAAATTTATCCATTCTTACCACCATGCTCTGGAACGTCTCGCTTGCTCTCTTATGCGCCATACACTTACTATACGTCCGGCTATAACGTTTGAAAAGTTGATGCCACAGTCCACTTTGAAACTACATTGACAACGATTCAATCATGTAAGAGCTTGCGAAATTGCCCTGGTTGAAATTGGTTGACTAATGTGTTTGCTCAGGAGGTGAATCTCACTCCATGCCTTGCGATCTGTCCAGAGTGGCACGAGGAAAATCCGAGATCAAAACTAACACTATAAAATCTCCCCACTCGTAGGTTTCGGACCCCAGGCTTCGAAAAAGATGCTTCTCTCCAACATCTATGTGTTGGCGCTCTACTCTCTGTCAACGTTCGCTGCGCCCACCATGAACGATGGTGTTCCCCGCGTCAAGTTGGGGAAGACGACGCTTTTTGGGAGGGCTATCACAGCGTCGAAGGTCGAGTTCTTTGGGGGTACCGTCGTTCACATTGGTCGCTTGACGATTTGCTGATCTATAAACTTGCGTTTCTTGTAGCTGTTCCTTATGCTGAATCTCCCCTTGGTCCGCTTCGCCTCAGGCCTCCTGTGCTAAAATACACCTGAACGTTGCTACGTTCATCGCGACAAATTTTGGCAAGGGTTGCTTGCAATATGTAAGTCAATGCTGCCTTGCGATCAATTATGCTGATATTATGTGTCGTTAGCCAAAGCATCTTGCTGCTGATGAAGTTGACGAGGATTGCATGACTATCAATGTTTATCCTTCGGCTGGGATTAGCTCTGACACCAAATTACCTGTGGTAAGTTTCATTTTTTTTCGATGTCGATGTTTTCAGTGACGTCTTTTGTTCAGTTGTCCTGGACGTACGTTTTTCAGAACATATTTTTTCTTCCCATCTTAAATTAACGATATCTTAGCCATGGTGGTGGGATGATTCAAGGTGCTGGAAACATGTTCAACGGAAGTGCAATCATCACTCAGAGTATAACTCGGGTTCGTTCCTCTCACTTTTCCCTTAATGCAAGTATTCATTTCAAGTTACGGTACCCCAATCATCTACGTCAACTTTAACTATCATCTCGGCCCTCTTGGGTTCCCACAAGGTCAAGAACGTGAGTGATCCTCCTTGCGCGAACCGTATGACTCATCCATTTTATCGTCTAGCCATCAATAACAAAGCACTCAACCTTGGACTCAAAGATCAAGTAACCGCCCTCGAGTGGGTCCAGCAGAACATCGGGATTTTTGGCGGTGACAAGAAAAAGGTCAGTGGCTACCACCAAGGCTAATAATTACGCCACTAATCTCCATTCCAGGTAACTGTCTTTGGAGAGAGTGCCAGGTCTATCATGACATCCGCCCTCTTCCTTAACTCCGACCTCGAGAAGTACACGAGGGCCGCAGTAAGCCCCTGTCATCTTTCACCAGCGACCCCTACCAACGCACCCTCAGATCTTCCAATCTGGACACTTGACATTCAAAGGAAACTTTCCCGCAACGCATCAACAATCCGATTGGGACGGCTTCGTTGCCCTCGTCCTAGGCTGCGCCGACCTTGTCGCCACGAATAACACCTGGGATTGTATTCGTGAGGCCCTTGTCGCTGAGATCTTTGCTTCCCTCGTCAACGTGGAGACAAACACGGCCGCACCCTTCATGCCAGTGCTTGATGGGCCGGACAGGTTTATCCCAGATTATCCGTCCAAGTTGTATGCTAAAGGGCATTTCGCGAAACTTCCATTCATCACAGGGACTAATCAGGTGCGTTCTTTTATTTTTCTTGCCTCTGGAGAATATGAACTGAAGTGAAGGGATGTAGGGACACTCTTCGTAGCCCGGACGATCAACTCCACGGACCAAATTCACACGAGCCTCATCGCCGGCGCCTTCCCCTTTAACGACCCCGCATTGCTAAATGCCTCAGTGGATAAGATCTTGCAGCTGTACCCCGATGTTCCAGCGCTTGGTGCACCCTTTGGGACTGGCAATGAGACATTCGGGTATTCGAGCCAGTACAAACGGATGGCTGCCATCTGTGCGTTCCCTTCCTTTCTTGGTTTCACCCTGAACTGACTGTTGTTGTGGCATAGCTATTGATGCGATGATGTTGGCGCCACGCAGATTCTGGCAGAAAGCTGCTGCCGACTTCGGAGTCAAGAGTTACGGGTATTTGTTCACTATGCCTATGCCTGCGGACCCCCCTGCTCTTGGCAGTGCGTTCATTTCTTCCTTTGAGTCAAGCTGCGATATTAACCCACTTGACATTCAGCAACGCATGCTGTTGATCTCACATTCGTCTATGGTGGGCTCTACTACAAGCCCCTCGAGAAAACGACCTCCGCACATACGGCTAGCAGCTACTTCATTGATTGCTGGGTATCGTTCACGAATGGCTTAGATCCTAATGACGGGAAGGGTGTACAACGTGAGTTTTCCTCCACATTGAGTGTCAGTTGAAGGGATTTCTTGGATACCCCAGGCCCCAAATGGGAGCAGTACACGTCTAAGAATCAGGTATGTCTTCCTCTTGATTTCACGAAAAGGATGTTGACACCGGTGATGCCTTTTGTAGGTTCTCCTACAGATTAACCAACAGAACACGACGATTATTCCTGATACCTTCCGCAAGACACAGACTGACTTCATGAATTTGGATCTGGCAATTTGGTTTCATTGATTTTCAAAAGAGACTAAGTAGTTTTCACTCTGCCGATTTGAAGCCACCTGCCTACTTGAGAAATAGTGATGATTGACTTTGCATTCGGATTGGATAATATGATCGATGACGATGCGAAAATAATGGTCATGACATTGTTGCGGCTGTACTTTTTCGGCTTCGTGTAAGATGTCTTGATTTGGGAAGGTATCACAGTAATGTTCTACCCGGTCAGTAGCAACGTTTAAAGCTATATGTTATCAAGTACTGTGATGGTTGAACATCACTACGAAACATCGATACAAGTACCAGACTTTGCTTGGGGACAACATATACACAGATGCCCCAGACACAAAACTTACTCAGAGTTAAGCTTGAGCTTCTCCTCCCATACGATTTCTGCTAAGATTAATATATAACTGTTGGCCAGGTGATCAGAAACAGACTTTCTCAGCAACGCTTCGATTCTTTGTAGCTCATAGCCGTCACTGTGCATCATGTGTTCAATGTGAATCCGATGAACCTGCGCTACCCGCAAGGCGTTTACCACGACATCGCAATCGAAGCGGTGACGCCGAAGGAGTTCTCGCCACCATTCCTCATCCCAGGCATCGTCGTGGTCCACACGAGTGCTAGTAGGGTTGGCAGGGGGCGGAGTTGCGACACTGAGCTTCAGTCGGGATGATGAAGCACCGCGGGACGAGGGAGGACCGCGAGATGACGATGGCGGCTGAGCGAGGGTGCGGTTCCATGTAAACGGTATGGAAGGTGGGGTTGGTGGAATGGAGACGACGGCCGAAGTAGAGGCGAGGCGGGAGCTCATACCCTTTCCCCCTTTCTTGTTGGTTTCCACGGAGTGTTGCTCTTCCCTCATTTTTCCTTTCCGTCGCTGTACTTGGGCCGCGACATCATTGCCCACCCCCTCCATGCTGTCCCCAGCGGTAAAGCGCACTCGCTTCTGCGCTCGCTCGCTCCTGGGCTGGGTTTGAGAAGAACTGAATCCCATCGACTTTAAAAAGTTAGTCAGTGAAGGAAAGGTTGCGATACGAGGCACGTACCTGTGAATTTGACCCGGCTTTAGTCCCTGGCGCTGTCTGGGATAGGTTTAAAGTTTAGTCTACATGAATGAAGAAGAAATGATAGAAATTTACCTGCGAGTTCGGGGAGCCGTTAGTTTCGCTCTCGCTCCCGCTCTCGTCTCGACCTCTTTTCGATCGTAGTTGACCTGAATATGTCGGGGGATGAATGACTGACCCCCTCCTGCCCACCGGTCGTTGCGCGACGTGAAGCAGGGCCTGAGAAGCAGCAATCTTTGTGCGATCGAGAATTCGGCTGAAGGATTGGATAAACGGTTCGTTTGCGAACCACTGCTGATCGACGGCGAGGTGATCATTGGTCCTGTCATACTTGTTCTCAACTATACTTAGCAATGTCTCGATGTCCCGATCGAAAATGATTCCGATGGACTCGCGGAACTCCTGGCGTAAGTGGCTGATTATAAAGCGGATTCTGCTCCGCTCTTCAGCGTTGCACTTTTTGCGCTGCCCATCGGTGCGAAAATCAAGAGGGCTAAGTTGTTTAAGCCGTGAGTTGCGAATGACAATTTCAAATGGACTACTCACGGCGTTGGGATCCTGTGCTTTGCACAGAATGCCATGGTCTCCGGCGAGCACTGACCGAGAGAGTTGGATTTCGAGCGCGAGCAGCCGCGCGGAGTCAACGCATGTACCCATGATTTTTGTGAATTATCGTCCTCAAGCTCGTCGAGTTGGTCCTCCTCGTCGAAATCGTCTCGGAGTGGGGGCATGTCGTACAAGATGGGGAAGGGTGTAATTTGAAGAAGAGAGACGAGGTCGCTGACCACCAAGGCGAATAGGCTGACCTTTTTATAAGTATTGGACGCAGAGTAGATCCGGGCGGGTATTCAAGAATCGGTGAATTAAGACTTTGTCAAAATTAAGCGGCTGCGCCGGTGACCTAGGTGAGAAAATAAGAAAATGTCAGTTATGATGACCAGAACTTGAAGAAAGAAATCATTGCATGACGCACCTTGACCTTCCTTCCACTTGTCCACAAACGCTTACACCATCTCCCCATCTCCCTCCAAAATTCCCTCCAAAAAAGTATTAAAATGTTGGATGCAGATCGATAACCGCAAGGGTGCTGCAACGAGGTTACTCGATGTCCAGAAACATTGCTTTCCCATTTTGATCGGGGAAGTGGATGTAGACCCTGCGTTAATCAGAGCGTAGACCCTGAGTAAATTGGAGGGAGTGAGGCAATCTTCGGGACGCTCACGACAGATCCTGAGTTCGTCGCACGTTACCGCGTTAGCGCCCATCGACATCCCTTTGCCCCCAAGCGGTCTCTTCGGAAATCAGGCAAATTTTATCCATGATCCATCTATGATTGCTTCGCAAAGTTGCTTTCTTGACTTTAGATGGTTGATGAAAGCCGTTAGAAAGATGTCCTACGGAAGTGCAATGGTCGCTCAAAGGTTGGGCTCGTTCTTCCTCTGACCACCTTGCATATTGTTAAACCTGCATGTAAATGACGCGATGGGGCGGGTAAGAGCCGTTGGAAGTGTTTCGGACGCGAAAAAACGAGGACGGCGGTGAGCTCAGGGTTTGAGTTGTGACCAAAAAAAAAAGTGATGTCAAAACACAACCAAATAGCAACTCCCGAAAATCGGTTGTGCAAAAATCAGTGCAAGTCGTGGCATTCCGCGATTCATTGCGGGGACGAATCTCGATGAGGGTGAGCTTCTTTACTTTTCTTGCCTCTGGGGAATATGAACTGAATTGGGGGAATCATGATGTAGGGACTCTCTTCGATCCGAGTAGTCCTGACGACAACCTGACGAACCAAGTTGTCTGATCCTCACCACCAGAGCCTCCCCCTCCAACAACCCCGCTTCGCTAAACGCCTGTGGATCAAAAATTCTGGCTGTTCCCCGATATTCCAGCGCTTGGTGCACCCTCCGGGACTGATAACGAGACATTCGGCCAGGGGTATTCGAGCATCTTAATGACGGCAAGAGTGAGTTTACTCTTTGCATTATTGCTTCCTTGAGTATCGGTTGAACGGATTTGTTTGATATCGTAGGCAATACACGTCTAAGAACCAGTTATGTCTCTCATCTTGATTTAACGAAAAGGGTCTTGATGCTTCCGTAGGTTAAACAGACAGAAGACGACGACTATCCCTGATACGTTCCGCAAGATACACTAACTTCATCAACTCGAATCTCGCGATTTGTTTTTAAAAGAGCCCCGTCGACTCGAAATCACCTACCCACCCATGGGGAGACTCAAGGCAAGTCCGAAATCCATCCATGAATTCTCATCTTCTTGACGTCTGGCTCAGAATAGATATTTTCCTACAGTAGTCAAAACTGCGGTCACTACCACCTCTAGTCTTTGAATCGGTTTATGATAGACGCTAACAGATTTCGTTACAGCCCCACCACCAAGTCCGGAGGTAAGCTCTCGTTCGATCGTCTTCAAAATACACTGTGGAGCGATTCAATGGCCCATATATCATCACCGACGAATGAATTTTGTTTCTCCTCACATAGACGGCACTACGCTCTCCTAAATGCCCCGTCCGAGTCTGAACCGTCATGGGGTCTTCAATACAGCTATCGAGGTATTGATAGACCATATTTCAAAACACTCCGCTCAGTGATTTTCTTTACTTGTGGAGCCTCAGGGTATGTGCAAACAACCAAACTAGGAATTTATGACTATATACGCAACAGGCGGGAAGGGGCGGGAAGGCAATGCCCGCCAATTGGCTGTGGGAAGTTGTTTGGCCAGCTAAAACTAAACAAAATCACTAAGCGGAGCGTCGTGGAAACTAGTCTATCGATACCTCGATAGCTGTAAGGGAATGTATCAATATCATCAACGTTTCAACCCAAACCCAAACCGGCAATAGTAAATCCCCGTCGTGAATTCAACAGTATGGATTGTAGTATGAATGTATGCATATACACCGGTCGATCTCAATACACGCAGTGGATCCCTTTGCGTTGAACCAAATATCGCGGGATAACCTCGCGGTCAACATCTCAAACGTCCAATGAAATACAACTTGGTATACAATGCTAGTAACGATACATAGATGGTGCAAGATAGGAATACATGAATAATTAGAATATTATATAGGATAGTTGGATATAGTAAATCATGGAAAGATACAAGTCTGCACGCAGACGGGGGTGAATGGAATGAGTCCGCAATCGCAATCATAGTCATCACCTCAACTGCCTCAACGCCTTGACAACATCTCCCATATCCTGCATATTCCACTCCCCACTCCACTCCCTCTCCTTCCTCCTCACACCATTCTCCCTCCTCCCCCACTCCGCCTCCATCTGCCCAAACGTCGCTTGATGCCTTGGCGAATCAAGCGACGTCGTCCCCCTCATCGCATACTGCGGCGTTGACGTCGGCGTGGGTATCGATCCTAACGTCAAACTCCTTGGTCTTCCACCTGCCCGTTTCTTCGACTGTGGTACGGGGGAAAGGACGATTGGGGTATCGGCGTGGATAGGCGCAGACACGCCCTTCTGCGTCGACGGACGTCGAGTCAAAGGGGAAGGATTCGACCCAAAAACGAGTTCGGGGGGAATATTCTCGCCCAATGTGCGCGTGAGCTTTGCCATCTTTCTCCTTCTATCATTCAGCGTGGGAGAAGAAGAGGTGGTGGTGAAGTCGAAGGAGGATGTGATGGGAGAGTATCTCGCTTTCTTCGCCGGTACGGAGCGGAGTCGGAGGATGAGCGGTTGCGCGAGGGGACGTGCGCCTTTTTGTTGCTTGGGTGTAGGTGTAGGTTTGGCTTGTTTGCTGTTGTGGGAAGTACTAGTAGGAAGGTCGAGGAGGATGGGTTGGTATGGTGCCATGGGTGTTGTCGATGACACGATGACGTAGCTGTCTATTGATGAGCGGGATGAAGGGAACACACGGCCTTCGCGGCGGAATGATTTCGTGCGTGGAGAAATGGGAGGGGTGACTTCGAGGACGAGCGGGGTCGCTCCGAGCATGGCGCCGAGTTTGCGTGTGGATCGGAGGAGTCGGGAACGCTGTTCAGCGTCGAGGGTGTTGGTGGTTAATGGGGGTGAATATGTCGTCATGATGAATGGAATTAGAAACACGAAAACGCGGGTGTGGACGAGCAGTAGAAGAAGAAGAACAGCCGCAGTCAATGCTAAACTGTGTATCTTCAAGTGGTTCCAAGCAACCTTTAAAGCAGACGGGGTTGATAAGAGAAGAAAGACAATGGTGTGAACGTGGTCGGATGGAGAACAATTAAGAAAGACAAATTATAGACGGAGAAGCGTCATCGTCGGGTGCAAGCATTGTTCTTTCGGACACCCCACAACCGGGCTTTATTTACATACAAGGGTCTCGTTACCATCGCGAAGCGGCGGTGCTGTCACATGTCACGCCCTTCGGACAATGACGACGCGCCTTGAGGCTGTCACCACCAGTGCAACTATTCAGGACAACAATGCTGTTTGCGATACAGCGCAATGCAAACATGACTCACGGCTTGAATGAAATTTTCACGGTAATCGGGTCTTCGTTCTTATCTACCACGGACGACGACGACCAGCGACCGAATTTGAAGATCGGTACTATTCCGCTCTTGACCGAACGCCATAGTCAAGTTCTGTGGCTCGCGACGAGCCTTGACCTCACTATCGTCTGCCCTAGCTATAGCTCATTGCTCCTCGCTCCCCTTCGGAATCCACGTTTCAGATCAACGAAAGCCTGCCTCGGTGCATCTGATTACACCCTTGAGACTTGGTAGGATCACAGTGAGCACTCAAAATCTATCAATCAGAGTCAGCTTTAATCATTCGTCCGTCTGTAGGTGCATCTACACATCATTAGATGTGATTGTAGTTTAATGGGGCTTGAAGTTTGAACGTTTGAACAGCTGGTGTTCTTGTTCGACTGTCTGTCTCCAGTCCTCATCAATCACGGTCTCGGGGTATACGTTCTCCTTTTCAGCTAGTCTGTCGCTATACTGTACCCTTGACGCTGATGGCCCCCCAACAAGCAGTGTCTAGCGTCGCGCGCTCCGTGGACGCCGCTTGTTCGGCTTTCTAGGAAAGGAAGGATGAAAATGCTTCCAGTAATTATCACAAAGAGAATTGATTGATGACGCTTTGTACGTTTTTTATGATTCCCTATCCGTTACAGCGAAATCTCATTGCGTTCTTCTACAGTACTGTTTGCGATACAGGTGATTTTATCTGTTGTTCGGGTGTTCGTTTGCTTTCACCACGGATGACGACGAATTCGAAAATCGGTGTTCTGCTCCCAGCTAAACTCAGTATGTGGTTCGCGACGAGCCTTGACCTCACCATGTCATGTCTCAGCCCGTTCTAGCTTAAACCATTCGTTGCTCATCGGTCCCGCTCGGAATCCACGTTTCAGATCAACGACGGGCTGCCTCTTTGTGGATGGATCACAGTGAGCACTCAAAATCTATCAATCAGAGTCAGCTTTGATCAGTGGAACATCCACGTCCGTCTGTAGGTGCGTCTACCCATCATCAGAGGTGATCATAGTTTCAAGGGGCTCGAGCAGAGCAGCTGTTGTTCTTATTTAACTGTCTCCGGTCCTCATCGATCGAGTCATCAATATCGTCTCGGGGTATACGTTCAACATAAATCTCTTCTCTTATTCAGCTGGTCTGTCGCCAGACGCTGATAACCCCCAACAAGCAATGTCTAGCATCGCGCGCTCCGTGAACGCCGCTTGTTCAGCTGTGAAGAATGCAATGATTCCACCGTATCCTCTGCTCTCTTCTAGTAATTATCGCATCGCAGAGAAGATTGATTGATGTCACCCTCTTCTTCTCAATGTACGTCCTTTCTGATCCCCAATCCCTCACTGCGTAATCTCATTGCGTTCTTCCACAGTACTGTTTGTGATACAAATAATTTATTTGTGTTTTTATTTCTTGCGTTCACCACCGATGACGACGACCAGCGACCGAATTTCGAAAATCGGTGTTCTGCTTCCCGTCAAATCCCGTATGTGACTCCCGACGAGCCTTGACCTCACTACTGATCGTCATGCTTCAGCCATCCTCAACAAGCAATGTGCGCTCCGTGAACGCCGCTTGTTCGCCCGGCCCTTCAAGGAAAGGAAGGATGCAATGATTCGACGGTATCTTCCCATTTCTCAAGGATTACCTGGCTTAAAATTTTATACGATTATCGGGTGTCTGGTTTTGAGTGTCTTCGGGCTGAGCACAACTTGTAGCATGACTCGGTAAGATTTTCAATCAAACTGGTGACGCAGGAGTTATCATGCTTGCCTATCACTATGAACTTGAAATTCGGTGGGGTAGCAAGTGAGTTCGACTCCCGTTGCGTGTAGTATCGTTTTTGTTCATTTACCAGAGGAGTTTAGATACGGAGAAGATTGTTATCTGAAACTTTTCTATAGCACAAAAACTCAAATTTTCTGCACTTCGACAACGGCACTGTAGCTCTGATTCACGATCGTTGAACCAGTGTATGTGTAGCAGCACTCGGCTACCTGGTCACCAACACTTGTAGTGAAGAGGTTATCTTGGTTGCCTATTATTCTGAACTGTAAATTCGGTGTGGTAGCAAGCGGGTTCGACCCTGTTGGGTGTGATAATCTTTTTGTTCAGATGAGTTTAGATATGAATCTGAAATCTCTGTCGCACAAAAACTCAAGTACACCCTTTTAGAATCCTTTATTGTTTTCTGCACTCCCACAATGCGCTGTAGCTCTGCTAGTCAGATTTTAGAAGAGACCATCGTTTAACTATACATAGCAGGCCAGATCTCCAACAGCACTTGTGGCGAAGTGGTTGTCATGAAACTTGTCCATTATTCCGAACTTTAAATTCGGTGGGGTAGCAACCGGATTAAACTCCCGTTGTGTGGAGTATCGTTGAGCTTTTAAACCTCCTCATTTTACCAAATGAGGGGGATGATTGGTATCCTGTAGCAAAAAAACTCAAGTACTTACCCTTTTACAATCCCTCACTATTTTTTGCGCTCCCTCAAAGAACCGTACGTAGCTCTGCTAGTCAGATTTCCAGAAAGAGATATTTTATGACTCGGCTAAATGTCCAACACCACTTGTGGTGAAGGGGTTGTCATGCTTGTCTATCATTCCGAACTCTAAATTCTGTAGCGTAGCAAGCGGGTTCGACTCCCATCAGGTGTAACATCCATTTTGTCATTTTACCAGATGACACAACTAATATATATGTACAGCTCCCAGCCAACCCCATCCATATTCACTTTACGCGAAGAAACTGCTCCACGATACCGTATGGCCCTTACAAGCAAACAATGTCGCAATCAAGAGATATCCATGCGGCGATCATTCTACTTTACCTATTCCAGCCGATTTTTCGCTTCCTACCCGCGTTGGAGACGACTTGCGAGCGTAGTACTCACAGCTCCTTCTGGGATTTTAGAGTGGATACCAGGTGACCATTTGTCTTTCCTCTTGAAGAGAAAATGCCTTGCCCTCGACGCCCCTTTTGAAAACGCGTGAATCTGGCTGGTAGGGTGACCTGGGGAATAACGGAGTGGCGGGACTTTGGTTGACTATCAACTTATATCGAAAAAAAAGCCTTTTTGTGAAGAATATAAGATTTGTACAAGTGATATTCATGTTTGAGCATATCAACTTGACAGAGCGACTCGACAGGTTTCCTTGTGAGTGTCCCCTCCACACAGGTGAGATGGCCGAGCGGTCTAAGGCGCCAGACTAAGGACCAGGGCATTCTATGTCCTCCAATGTGCACGATTCATTTCGTGGTATATCTGGTCCTCCGGGGCGTGGGTTCGAATCCCACTCTCATCAACATGTTTTTGACGTTTCCTCAAGCAAAAGCCGTCTAAGCCAATAGTTTTTTACCATTGGCTGCTATTGTGCATGAATCTGACGCGTCAAAAGGTGAACGGGCATTGAAAGGCGTGAACCACGTGATGAGAGATTGTGGGCGTTTGAGTCTTTGACATCATGATTGATGATGATGGGACGATCGTTGCGCGCTTAAAACTTGACCTCATCCACTTCAGCGCTTTCGAGAATGAATCCAGACTCAGGACCACACAATTACGGAACGCGTGCTGCGGCTTTACGAAAGAAACAGAGTATGGAGGAAGCGTTATCGGCAGATCAGCCTTCTACAGGTTCCCCTGACGCATCTCAAGCTCCAAGTTTTTCGTGGCGACCATCCGTATTCTGTTTGTGCCCGCTCTACGACTGACGGCGTCGATGTCACTTAACACGCAGTTCAGGTCCTGTAACTCATAAACTCATTTCACGGTCAGCCCCTGCCACTGCGTTAGGGAAGCAGGAAAGCGTCACACCAGTGAAAGCTCAACAAGAAGATACACGGCACCATCTTGTTAAGCGGGGCAACTCCGACTCGTTGGAACGAGACATCTCATCCGAAATTGATTACCCAACAAATAAATTCAAAACCTCGCCATTGCTCGCTCTAACGCAGTCCCCGTCTCCGTTTTCGGATCCTCAACAAAAGGTTTCAAGCGAAGAAGCCTCTTTCTCCACTGCTTCATCAATCCTATCATCCAGCTCTCCGCTATCACCTTTGCCCGTAGGACCGACCCCACGCCGCAAACCTGCGTTACCAAAAAAACGGAAGATACCAGAAGTGGTTGACAGCGGACAGGTCTTGGCCCAACCCTCGGCGAGTGCTCTTCGTGTTCCATCAACGGAAGCTCAGTCCCAGCCACCAGCAAAGAGGCTCAGACCGGACACCGAGGTTTCTCGGCGAAAAAATCACGATACGGCGGTTCAGAATCAGCCGGCGTTTACAAGTCCACCAGTGAGCTCCAAAAGCCCCGAGTTGGACCGCTCCAAGGCATCCAATACAATCGAGTTCAATATGAACCCAGCTTTGATGGTGAGTTTTTCAGTCGTTTGAAATTCAATTTGATCTTCTGAAATACCGACGTAGGTTCTGCCCCCCGATCTCGAGGAACTGCCAGAGTCTACAACCATCCAAGGTTCTCAGGCGTCCAACCATGAAGAACAAAGCACAAACGGCTCTGAAGCTTTTATCTCACCAACTAACCATCCTACCCATTTTTACTCGAATGTTCTTATCGAGTTGAGGGGGGTCCGCTTCAACCTCCCTCCCTTCCTCGTCGATGGCAGTCGTTTTTTTCAACGGTTGCTGACAGCTTCAGAGTCTGATATAAGAATTGACGAGTGCGGCGATATCTCGATAGCAGAGCTGGTTGAGAAACGGGACGTCAATGGAAATACTCTCTACGTGCTTGACAAGCTCCCGCTTTCGCTCGATGACTTCGTTGCACTCCTGGATTTTATGAGAGATCTCTCGTGAGTCAATTCACAAGATTGTAAGCTTGAGGAGTTGACTGTTCATATCCACATAGACATGGTCAATGCGGTTGCAAAAACATTCCATTCAAAACACTCGCCCCCGTGCTTCGGGCAGAAACTATCCTGGAATATACGTCCACATCCATCGCCTCCCGATCATTTTATCTCATGTGGAACCCTTCATGGGATACGACGACCTGGGATTTGCAGACGGACCTCATGTCCCTTCAAGTTCCCTTCACACCTCTTCCACCCAGCACAGTCGTCGATCTAATTGACAGCATCATCCTAGCTCACTCGATTGGCGCTAAACACATCCTGAGGCGCTCCATATATGAGTTAGCTTCGGCTTCGAATTCTAATTCGCACCAAGGAGTTGATCGTCTACCACCGCTGATCAAGACCCTCGTCGGAACGATGCGGGAAAAATTACAATTGACGTGGAACACCATTGCTTCGGTACCCTCCTATATTCAATGTTCCTCCACTGCGGACTTGGAGGGAAGTGAGAGTTGTATCGCGAAAGATATTACCTCTATCAATGCTCGGAACATTGCTCATCGTGATATCGTACATGATTCGTGGATGTTCAAAAAATACTGGGGCAATCCGATGGGCGGTATTGAGACGCTTGTTGATAGCGCCGGGAGATGGAGGGAGAAGGGGTATTGTGAGGGATGTGTGAAGGTGCAGGTTGAGGGGTGGAATCGGGCAAAGGAAATTTTGTGGGCTGAGTTAGATGAGTATGTATGATTGAGGTCGGCGATGTCGAGTTGTTTTCGCTCTGCTTTCGAGTTTTGTATCATAATATCCATTTTAACTCTCCAGTTTCGCATTTTTATTGATTCCATTTGCCTTGCCTATCATCTAGGCTACCGAGATGTATTTACCATTCTCTGCGTAGAACACGAGAAAATGGTGAGGAAGGGGAAACGCGGAAGGTTTACGGATGATTTAAACAATTGCTTCTTGTCGAACATACTCAAGATATACTCGTTTACATTTAGCGTTGAAGTTTCGCGTGAACCGGGTTGTGTTGGGTGGGATGGAATGATCAAGAGTGATCGTCACACAAGTAACACTTTCCTGTCTTCACCACATCTGACCTTCAACGTTCAACAACAACAGGAGTTCTGCGCCTCCTACTCACGAAGGCGAGGGGGAAACTTCCCACGAACAGGCTAGGGGGTTAGGGCTACAGCCAATACAGCTCTTACCCTCTGCTCTGCGCGAAATCAGCGGTCTTCGAGGATCAGGTACGCTAGTATTGCTTTGAATGTGCACTATGCTGTCTTACAGGGGTGTAGACGCTTGGTTTATGAGAAGTGATTGAGGGGCGTTTGACAACGACGCGTTACAGTGAGCCAAGTCCGGTGGAAGCCGGGGACGGGTATCTCAACAAGGGAGAATTTGGGGATCATGAGGCGGTGGGCTGGGACATACGCGTATGCTTTGACGACGATGAGATGTTCAAGATTTTTGGTAAGTAGCGTGAAATTGCTCTTTAACATTTATCTGATTGACTCACTCTTCGCTCTAGAACTATCTTGATAACTCCTCTCAATTGCCTGTTCCTAAAGGTCTGGTCGGACTCTTCTAGGTTTTTCATCATCGCATCCATCTACCCCACAGTCCGATGGAACGGTGACGGCGGCACTTTCAATTCCATTCGCCAACACCTGCCCTGCATCACCTGAACATCACCTCCGTCCGTTGAGGGCTGTGGGCTGTGTGCTTTCATCAACCTGCGTACAGCGCCCAGCTCGGCCGCGACGGCGACAGTACATCAAAAAATTGCTGGGCAGTGGGCCCATCTACAACCTAGCCTGCGGCTCTGCGGTACTGTGCTCTGACGTATGTTGGCATCCTTTGACGTTCATTCAGTTCACTTACGATTGCCATCATAGAATGATGAGGAATCGGGTTTTGATTCTCAGGCATCAGGTGGGGGTCGAGGACGAGAAGGAAGGATCAGTCGTGGGTAGCAAGGATGGAAAGTTGGAGGCGGGGGGTAAGCATCTTCCATAACTTGAAAGTATCGTCGCCTGACACCTCTCAGCGACCAGCCTGATAACCGAGCACACCAGAGCCAAATGACTTGACGGGAAGTCAATAAGACGTTTTCCAGAGTATTACTCAATGTTTTTTGTTGGGCCAAATGACGGGCGTTACGCCTCCCCAAACTTTGCAAAACTCATGTTAGGTTAGTCTTCGTGACGTTTATTATCCAAAATGTATGTATAACGCAACTGATCTACAGTTTATAAACCTAATGAGTGTGTTGTATGCAATGCAAAGGAGCGTGTGCCACATATAACCCCGAGACCTTCTGCCGCAACTCCTGTTATGCCCTACGGGGCACATAGAGCATCCCATAATCCACCAAAAACTCACCTTCGTCAAGATCTATCATCTTTCGCTCAAGTAGTCTCCCATTCATAACCACCTGGTTGAGCGCCGGCCAAATGGTCTTCCCATTCAGCTCCCGCCACCTCCACATCGCCACCAAGACTTCCCCAGCGAGTGTCATATCCTGCATGACCAGCGTCTCCAAGTTCGGCAGCACCTGTGTGAGATCGAACAACTTGTCCCCGCCACCTTTCGAACCCTTGATAGGAACCTTCCGCAATGTCAACTTCCGAACTCGCTTCAACGGTTCATAATGGCTGGGCACTATATCTGAGAAGACGGAGATGAGGGAGAGCCACGCCTTGAATGTTGCCATATCAGAAAATTCGAGCTCTTCAACGCTGCATATTATGGTTGAGAGGAAGAACTCGGAGTAGGCGCGGGCTTTGGCTTCGCTGTCGCACCGAATATCCTCGAGTTTCAGGGATGTTGTTAGAGAGGGGGATAGACCGATGTTCAACATTTTCTGGAATGCCAGAGGAACTCCGATCTCTATTCTTCGCAGGATCACGCTCACCGCTTTGGATACCGACAGGACCTGCCGATACACCGCAGGGGACACATGCACGTCCTCAAGCACGATTTCTCTCATCATTGAATATTCCCCAAATGGATATCCCGAAATGTTGGCTCTCCGCGACCGCAAGGCCACAACGTGCGGAGCGATCTTCCTCAGGAAGAACATATAGTCCAACGCCGCCGGCTTATCATCGGATTGCACAATATGCAACTGTGTCAATGGTGTAGCGTTTCCCAAGCCACAAATCTGGACCATCGTGTTGTGCTGCATCCAGACGTCCAACGCTACCTTTATAGCGGAATGGGAACCCTCGACGCGTAGAGATTGGCATCGATTAACGCAAGACGAAAGCAACCTCACGATGTTCTGCCTGTCACGATTCGCGATCCGTGGTCGCAAGAAGGGTGGCCTGTCAGTAAAGTCAACGTCGAGGCTCAATGTGAGCTTGTCGGTGCGGGCAAGCATCATCTCTGTCATGGGAATGAGGCCTTCGCACGTGCAGTTTCGGTTGCTGAGATAAACGCGCTTCCAGAGCTCAGGAAAACTAACTGCGGTCTCTCTCCATTGCGAGCAGACATGGGAGAGGTCGAGGGCGGTGCGGATGATGGAGTCGTGAGTTGGGAGTCTGAATTCATCTTCGAGAAGGGAAATGGGATCGGAGTCGGGAGGGTGGAGGACAATGGTAGGTGTCGTCTGGTAGGTCAGGTTTGCGAGGATTGTCGCTTGAAATATCTTACGCAAGATTGTGGAGGGTAGGTTGGAAGCGTTCACCATTTGGAACATCAGCGACCTGCGACGATGTTATAATTAGTAGAGATGCTTGGGGTATCGGGGGAGGAGGTGGGGGCGATTGATTGTAAGCGCCACTCAAAGAATTGACTCTGGGATTTATACTTAATGTTTTTAAGGTTCATTGAAGCCACTGTGGCCCACTGTGGCCAGCCATACATGTGGCTCCGCTTTCCCATCAAAGCGCAAGCCACATAAGACATTGTATGAAATTAGTGGCCACTGCCAAAGCTCATTAATTCCCTCAGAATGCAACTCAATACATACGGCATGAAATAAGTGTATAGCGCTTCGTGATTCCCTTTCAAACCGCACACGCGCAACAATTCCATTAAAACTATAACATACTGACTTCTCGAGATGTGTTCTTCAAGTCTTTACTACAACTTCAACGGAAAGATAAGTGTCAAGTACCAATTCAAACTCCATTGCTGAATAGACCCTAAATTGCAACATTGAAAGTTTACGGGTACTAATACGACCTTCAAGCGACAATAGTCTTGCCTAACGGTGTATATTATAGGGGGAAGGCCCGGAAGAGAGACCAAAAAATACCACCCAAGCATTGAATACTGCGGAGATTTGTCAATTGGCGAGGCAACGTAAATCAGGAAATTTTTGAAAAAGCAGGAACTTCCTTTATTTTGTCTTCTTGTGAAGTTTCCAGTGTTGATGATGAAATATCCTGGAGGTATACGCGATGTATACGCGATGGAGGCAGTTCCGTTCCATAAGTAACCGAGAGGATCCGAAATGGCAACGGACCAAAAATAAGATATTGCATCGCTAGATTTGAAAGAAAAAAGGTGATATTCGTTTGTTTGCAACCGGGGTGAGGTGGTATTAGACGCAGTTGGGGGTTATATAAGGGCATCTCGGGATTCATATCCCAATTTTCCATATCCGTAGTCAAAGAAACCTCACGATCGTCGGTATTGTCATGTCGATAATTGAACGCCGACGATAATATTAGTTTGACCGTATAACCTAGTATATCGATTGCGCAAGGTAGAGTTATAACTTCGTTTTCTACTATGGGCCTCGTTTATCGATCTGGTGAGCATCGCGAGCCGAACATGAAGGAACGTTCTATTACATGTATCGTTTTGAAGGCTTGGCGATACGTATGATGCCAGTGTGGTTTAGTGTGGTCCGATAGACCAACTAGTAATATAGTAATCGATTAGTACGAGGCGAGGTACCGGTGGGTTCGTTGCCGACTTCTTCCGACTAGAAAATTCAAAGCAGTCGCTCCCACCTATTGAGGCGTCGACAATTGTTTTCAAATTTTCTCAGCGCACCTTTTGTGATAGAACTATGGAACACTTGAAGTTCCTGATATTAATCCTGAGCCGCGTCCGATGGGTAAGGACAAGGTGATCGAAGGCCTTTGATCCAGGTCGGCAAAAGCCTATTTTCTTTATCAGGAACAAGCAGAGTTTGACCCTGATTTCGAACTTTTTGCGAATGACCGACGCGCGCAGCACTTCACCACGATGAAGACATCGGATGCATGGTACGATGACCCCCCATGGACACGGAATCGAAGAACCCCAACGGTACGCACTATCAGCGCTCAGCGCCAACAAGCTCTCGACGTCTTATCCCCTTTTCAGCTGCGTCTTGCTCAGAAGTCCCGATATCGCTCGTTGAATCGCGTGGAGAGTGCTTCATTTAGGATGTTCTCACATGAAGATGTGATGATTCGTAATGAATCTGTTGGCTTGTCTTGCGCGTGACCGGATCTTGTTACATTATACAAAATGTAGGGTAGCTGGACGGATCTTGCCTACCTCTAAATTCCCTCGTAAACAGCTCAACTCCTACCATGCATATCCTCGACATTATCCTACAACCCCAGACCATTGCTGCCATTGTCCTTTGCACCACTCTCCTCGCAGTCATCAGCAAATGGACCAAATCATCAAAGCTTCCTCTCCCCCCTGGACCCCCTGGGCACTGGTTACTTGGAAACTCGATACCCGCTGCATTGTACGCGTATAATCCTCCTCAATTCTCAAGCTAACAACCTTACGCAGCGCCTACCGGAAGTTTGAGGAGTGGACTCAGCAATACGGCCCCGTCTTTTCACTAAGACAGGGCGTAACTACCGTAATCGTCGTGGGACGGATCCAAGCCGCAGTGGACATCATGGAGAGGGAAGGAGCAGCGCTCGTCGACCGCCCACTTTCAATCTCCGCGGGCGAGACGTTGTCGGGCGGTATGCGCGTGTTGCTGACACCGGCTGGGGAGCGGTTTAAGAAAATGCGCAGGTGCGTTATTACGTAGTCGGCGCTAATTTCTCCCGTTCAATTGATCGTTGCCCATTCATTTTAGAGCCCTCCACGCCCACTTGCAGCCCAAAGTCGTGTCTAGCTATGGTCCCGTCCTCATGTCGAACGCAAGGCAGCACATTTTCGATATTATTGATATGCCAAATAGGCATCAGGACCATGCAAAGCGGTCTGTAGCCTTCTTTTCCCCATCAACGCCTCGACCTGATCGCTGCGCAGGTTCTCCGCATCAGTCGTCATGAATCTTGCGTATGGAAAGAACCCTAAATCCTACGACGACCCCGATATCATTGCTGTCAACCGCTGTTTGACGAGGCTGGGCATTACCCTTTGTCCTGGTACGTGGAAGGTCGATATATATCCGTTCCTTAGGCAGGTGAATAATTCTTTGGAAGGTTAACATCACTGATTGAAAAATAGATACATCCCCGGATACTTGAAAGAGTTAGAAGATGGGCACGCGGAAGAGCTGGCGTTGTTCAAGCGGGAGCTTAGTGACGTCAAATCAAGCATGGTTCGTATCTGTGTCACAATCTTTTTGTATTTTCTTTATAACCCTTCGGCTATTAGGCAAGAGGGGAAGAGATTCCTCAATCATTTGGTAAATACCTGCTTGAGCGACAAGCGGAGCTAGAGTTGTCCGATGACGAAACGGCGTACCTCGCCGGCAGCATGTTCGGCGCTGGATCAGACACGACGGCCAGCGCTATCAGTATAAGTGTCTTGGCTGCAGCTTGTTACCCAGAAGCTCAGGCCAAGGTGCAAGAGGAATTGGATGCGGTAATCGGACGGGAAAGACGTGAGTTTGGGTGTTACAATTTCACCATTTCCTAATCATAAATTGACTGTTAGCGCCAACGTTCGCGGATCTGGATATGCTTCCACAAACAAACGCGTTTGTATTGGAGTCCTTCAGATGGAGACCTGTCAGTGCTGGAGGTACGAACCGCACCCCCTATACTGACCGTCATACAAACGCTGATACAATACAACGATAGGCTTCGCGCACAAGGCCACAAAGGACATCATCTGGGTGAGCTAGTTCCCTCTAGTCATGATTGACTTTCAATCCTAATCTCCTTCAAGAACGGCTATTTGATACCGAAAGGTGCCACGGTAATGGGCAATATTTGGGCCGTGGGACGTGATCCAGAGGTCTTCCCAGACCCGGAGAAGTTTAATCCCCAGCGGTGGATCAATGAGGAGGGAAAGGTCCGGGAGGAGCTTAAAGCGTACACATTTGGATTTGGGCGTCGGTAGGTCGTTTTTTATGCGTCGAAGTACTACCCATCTCATATCGCTTTGTAGCGTGTGTCCTGGACAGCACATGGCAACTGCGTAAGTACTCAATGCTTGACCCTCTCTCTCTTTCTTCCGAGTTAACATTTGTGCAGATCGGTCTTCGTGAATACGGCTCTTATACATTGGGCCTTCAAAATCAAGGCAGACCCGTCTACACCCATCGACGACCTGGCGTTCACGGAGTCGGCAAATACCCATCCATTACCATTCAAAGTAAATTTTGAGCCGAGAGCAGCCCCTACGACGGAGGGCATTCGGGAGCTGTTGGAGAATTATGGGGTGTAGGTTTTGCCCAACCTGTTGGGATGTACATAGAATCGTTGGTGTTGGTCTCGGTTATTTTTTCTATTATCCCTCCTGTTGCCAGAGCTATCTTCGTTCATATATATCCCCTTCCAATTTTGACGGATAACAAACAATTCAATACATGTAACGACTCCGCTTTTTCTTTTTTCAGTATAGATAATAAGGAGGAGGGGAAGATTCACTACATTCACATTCGAGACGCGTAGCGTTCAGGTGGAGTAGTTTCAATCATGGGGGGATTTGAAAACGTCAACCCCCCCGTCAGTTTTTGAATTTATGAGGTTAGGGAGATATGTCGACTGTAGTACATCGTACTACACATCTCTTATAACTGACGCGACGTAAAGGTGAAACGGGGTGCATCGTGTATTTGCCTTTGAAGGAGACCACGGTTTGAACATGAATGGCCATTATACCCTGACACGTATCCTAGTGTGCGTATATGAAACGAAAGCGACTCGGAGTGTAAACTCACTACTAACGCGACAATTGGAATCAAAATTGAATGCTTCCCAGGAAAGTACTTACTGCCATTCAAACCTCTTCCCGACCTCTTCCACAACTAGTACTAAGTAATTGTCTGTGGCGCCAAGCGTGGTCGACCAATGAGGCGCTGACAACTCCAGAAAAAATTGTTTAATGGTAATCCGATAAGATCAAAGTACCGCGGGACGAAGTTTTGAAGCTTGAGGGCTTTGTAGAGCATGCAAGGGATCGGTCAGAGAGAAGAGGATGCAGGAGATCCGACCATCAAGAGACGAGCACGATGGGAGTTGGCGAAAGAAATTTCGTGCACGTCTCATTATGTAAGCCTTTAAAAAGTGCGTATACCAAGCAGGAACAAACAACTAGGGTTTCACGTCTCGTCTTCTCAATATCATCGAGGGACAAGCCCCTAGCGGCAAGCTCGCGCTCATATGGCTCAATTTGTGCGTTTCGCAAGTGGCAGAACTCATCGCAGTGCAGAGGAGTGATGTCGACGGAGGTGGTGTTGTCGGCTGCTGCGAGGTCGCGGGCAATGGCACGGTAGGAACGTTTATCTGGGGCGGAGCTGTACCCTATGTATATGCGCGTCAGAATAGGGTTGGAAGAGATGAGAAAGGGAAAACGTACCAGAAGCCCATGTCGAAGAGCGCACCTCCGGATTTATGTAAGATTGCTGTATGAAGAGAGAAGTCTGGTGTCAAGCATCTTGGAGTGTAGCTATAGATGATCGATGATCTTTGAGTGTGGCTATGGATGAACAAATTCAAGTTGCAACGTTCGGCAGAAAGTCAACCGTGTCGCACGCCGCTTTCTCCTCGCTACTGAACCCCAGTGAAAATGAAGGAAAACCAAACCGAACCACAGTGAGCTAAAGATAAACAACACAACGTCATCGATCCAAATCGAGCTGGACCCTTTGAGCTCTCAGCACGATCAAACGAAATCCATCCTCAAGCAGCCTCAAGCTTACTGAACGCCTCTGCATCATCTCGCACACACTTGTCTGGCCAATTTGCTCCGTCCGAGAACCGACTCCCCAACCCCACGTCGAATAGTGCACGTGCGCTTCTGCACTTTTTCTTAAATGGACACGTTTAGGCTTTTCCTCTTCGCTCTTGCTGCCCGCCCTCTTGCCCTCACGCTACCACCATGCTCTGGCTCCGCAATTTCTTCACTCGGCCCCTCTACACCCCTCTGTTCAACTGGCTTTTCACAGCGCTTTGGATCCCATAATCACAACTATGATCTATCGCTATCGTTAGGCCACCTTGGTCCAGAGGCAGAGAACCGGAGCGCGTCATGGGCATTCTGAGTCGCTTTGCGCATTTGTTTTGGGTATGTGAGCATTCCCTTCGTCTTCTTGAACAACTCAAGCTGAGTATATGCGTTAGCCGTCTCGATTCCACTGGTTCCTGTCGTCCCGAATGCACCTCTTTCCGACTTTCAAACAGGTATGTATATTATTTTGCACAAGTCTTTCCTTCACACTGACTATATGCGTTGAAATTTGCGAGCGACTCGGCTTGTAGCGCCTGCGGTAAGCTGGAGAAAAGACTACAGGTATGTCTTTCCTTCACACTGACTATATGCGTGCGTTGAAATCTGCGAGCGACTCGCCTTGCAGCGCCTGCGGTAAGCCGGAGAAAAGACTTTTGGGGTTGGAGAAACGACAGCTGGTGCTAAGCGACTGGAAAAGGTGAGTTCCGTGCTTTGAGATGCACCCTGTTTTCTAATGCCGCATCCTCCTGACAGTGTCCTGCGCTTCCAACAAGTCATCACAACGCCACTTTGCCTGCGTGACTCATGCGGCCTGTCGGAACCCGCCCGCCGTTCAATCCACTGTGAGTTGTCATGTGTATACCGAACGGTACGATATTGACGCCAAGAAGATTGAAGCATTTCGGGGCACCTTCAACACCAAGCAAGCGATTGGCGACCGTTCGCAAAGCTCAAGATAATAAGGGGTTTCAAAGGGAAGTCGGCATCCAGCGTCGAGGCGGCGGACATGCCGTCAAAACACGGTATGATTTTACAATTATTCGTCAAGGTTACTCACGTTTTCGTGAGCTCCAACCGACGATTCCGATTTAGTGCCTGGCAATATCGAGAAAGCAACGAAGTCTAAATGCGTTCTTTTTCCACGCGCGTCATCTGCACCAACTGTCCGCCGCTTTCAGAAATCTCTGCTACAGAGCGTTTCTTGAAGCTAACGAACCGATTACCCCAGCCGCTTTCGGAAAAGTTTGACAAAAGAGCAGGTGAAACATTAAAATGACGAGAGAAAGTCGAAGAAGGCTGTAAGTAGAGACGTCTCCTTTTAACCTTTCTGAATGTGCTTCATACTCCCCCCTTAGGGTTCCGCTACCCTAGGACCTTTTCCTGGCTTCCGACTCCTGTTCCCTGACTACCCCGCTCTCATTAAGATATTGGTATGTCGTTTCTACTGCTCGTGCTATTTCTTGTCCGTTGCTAAATATGTTTTTACAATCCTTGTTACATGGTGAAAGTTCTTTTTGCGGTGAGTTGTCTCTGATTTTGCCTATACGCCTCACCCTGACTGGAAAAACCTAGTGATTTTGCAACGCTCAATTTGGCTCGATCGGCTCCAATACGCACTCTGGTGAGAGGCTGTTCCTTGTCTTTTTCAGTCTTTTTGACTTAACGGTGAAGGCTTGAAATGGATTTTTTTTAGCTCGGTTTCGTTCCGTTTCGCTCGATAGGCTCAGATACTGGGTTTTGGTCTGGATCAATGTGGTTCGGTCGCGCTGTTCGCCCACAAATTGCTCTCGTTAGGTAGGATTAAATTATTAGGCAGATTTGGTTAGATGGCTATAGATACAGCTGGTTTGAAAATCCAGCCAAACCTGTAAAAGTCTCTATTGTCGAGCCCAATCTAATTTTTTAGATTTGGCTCGACCTGGTTCGACCTGCTTAACCCTTATTTTCACTGGGACTGAACAGTCAACTGTCAGACATTGGTGAGACACTCCGCCAAAACCCAGAAATTCATCGCACCTCGAAATGGAATTCCAGAAACCGCGGACGTTCCGCCTCAGGTTGCCATGCTCAAACCCCCGGTAAGGTGGCTGGGTAAACCGCCAGAAGTTGGAGCAGGCGCTCTGCCTTATCACTGACTTCGAATTCCAACGTCAGGCCTCGTGGACATGAGTCGTAGAAACGCTACTTACTTAGATCTTCTACCGAAAGTCAACCAAAAGTAGGCAAGTCATTTGTCGTGGGAAGATCTGCTGAAATCTTTGCTCAACCAACCGTGACGATATTCTTTCCCATCAGAACGGTCAATGGCGTCTTTCTCCGACTCACCTCTGGAAATTATTGCAGAGATAATCGACGCTCTTCAGGATGATATTGCCGCCTTAGAGGCATGCTCTCAGACATGCTCACTGCTTCTACCATTGTGCCGCAAATACATCTTTCGATCCATCCATATCAGTGCTCGTTCCTACCCACAAAGCAGCCGTCCACGCCTCATCAAATTATTCGGAATTCTTCTCAAAAACAATCCAGGAATTTCAGATTTGGTTCGGAATTTCGTATTCCGTATGTGTTCGCCTGATCTTGAAGATGATGAGGTGCCCTGGGTACTGGGAAGGCTTCACCATCTTCAATCTTTCGAGCTGGGAATTGGTGACCCTACAACAATAGAGTGGAATGCATTACGCCAACCCCTTCGAGACGTCTTATTGCGTCTAATCCAATTGCCTTGCCTCTCCCGCTTGCGTATATCATACATCTATGATTTCCCAATCACTGTCTTCTTTCCTTGCATGAATCTAGCCGACCTCACCTTGACCTGCATCACAAAACCTACTACGGCAGTGAGCTATGAGGAAGATATTTCTGCACCGGAAGCCGCCCCACAGCTTCAGTCATTTGCTTTCCGTCGGGACCGTGGTTCATATACAATGTACCTTTTTAACGCCAGACGTCCCAACGGCGTTCCTGTTCTAGACTTCAGTAAAGTTCGAACATTGACCGTCGAGGCGGATAGAGAGCAAGATTTGGTGGCAATCCACGCATTGATAAGGGCCACAAAGCAGCTTGAAACTCTAAAATACACAAGTAAGTACGCGGACCCCGTCTACGTATAAATCATACCTCATTCACGATTTTAGCCAAAATGACCCAGGGATACACAGGTTTCGCTGCATCGATGAACGCGTCATCCCTGTCAACGTTGAGGACGTTGCGCCTTCAGCATGACATCGAAGATGACATTCAAGACCCTTTGTGCGGAATCTGTGAGGAATTTAGCCTTATTTCCGGGCGCAACGTGATTGAAGAAATATTCCTGGACGTCGTCGTTGAAACTGACTGTCAGTGTAAAACCGGAAGTGAATGGGGGGCATTGGATCTTGTACTCTCACGTGGTTTCCCAAAGCTTCGCACCGTTTCACTCAACGTCGAAATCTATGTTTTTGCACCGTCCTTCCCTGAAGCCGTCTTACTGGAACAGGTAAACGAGATTCCGGGAAAGTTCTTTCCATGGCTGTCTAGTAGCGTACAATTAACGTTCAAATTTTCGTCCGACATGTATTGGATTTGAATACTTCATTGTAAATATAACCCTGTCTTTTTTTGCCACTGACGTCGTCCAAAAACACTCTCAGAAACTAGATTCAGAATTTATTGCTGAAGCGAGTAAGTCATCCATATTTACCTGGGGCATTTGCGGATTCTATCTCTCGCGGTGCAACGCATGTACCCACCTTGAGGAGAGTACGACAAGAACGCAAGAATATGTCAATACGGGCCTGCCACGCTGATAGGATCTTATGATAGTATGTAGGTGGTCGCCGGGCGTGAAGACGATAAGAGATGTTTGGAGTCATGTAAGTCGCCTCTTGCAACCTTGGTAGCAAGCGCATCCAAAACGGCAAAAGAACAAGGATTCGAAACCCACTGCAAAAACCAAGCATTAAAACTCCCCAGTCGAGAACAATGCCGAATCGTAGCATTCAACACCCATCTCGAAACGTTGGCCCTCTGCTCACTCCTGATGTTTTCGTTATGTCAAACTGCGAAGTCGTGCAGTACCCCCCACAATAATCAAACAGGTCCCTCTCGCAATAGGCTCTCTCCGAAACCGTCTGTGTTAACCCTCAGCTAGCCAAGGCAAAGGACACAGGCGGCGCGGCCCGCTGGCTCTATCGCAAGGTTTCCGTCACCGGTGGTGTACGCATCATCGGCGTCTCGACGACTGCAACCGAGGTCTCCAATGCCGTCCATCCTTGTCTGCCAACCTAATATTATGTGTTGCCAGATATTCGGCCCACCTAGGCCAGACACTCTTCTTTATCTCATGCCTTTGAGTTAAGCGTAAGTTAATCAGTCATTGATCTGGGCGAACGAAGGAATCGCAACGTACTCGAGGATCGGCCACTCGCAAAAGTCTACCTGTATTTCTTGGAGAACAGGAAAATTCTTGGCGTCGAAGGCTTCAAAGAAATGGCGTAAATTCTATGGTTGAATCTTTAATACTCGGAGTTAGTTCTAATTATATAAGGAGAATGGCTATTCGAAAGTATCGAACCTCTTGCCACCGATAGCTGGATTCCTCAGCAAGACGATCTTCGTGAGCTTCGACTGCGTGAATTGGCTGGCAGGATTGAGGAGACCTTGAGTCTGTAAAATTGTTATTCGAATATTAAAGGAAAGCGCAAACGAGGCTCGAAACTATACACACATTGTTGAACACCCTCATAGTCAAAGAGACCAAGTTTGGACAAAGATCGAAGACGGAGAGGTTCTCTGCTCTCAGTTCATGCTCTAGTTCAATGTCCAGGACACGTAGTTTGGAACCATGCGATTCCAGAAACAGCAGTGCTTTACCCTTCGACGATGGAAGGGACAATGTATGGAACATTGGTAATCTAGAAATAGTCAGCCACACCCAGTTCGCAACCGCTCGTATCAATGAAAGCACCTTCAAGCATGAAGGAGAGACCGCCGTCAGCTCAACGCGCTCCAAATTTGGAAGACTATCTTGGTTAATGTTCTTCGGACTCTTCGAGAATTCAACCAGAACCGCGCCTGCAAGGATGCGAAGCGCAGAAAACTTGAAGAAGACGGACGGGTTCTGCCGTTTCTTTGTCGGACTCTCGATACGAAGGTTATGAAGGGAAACGACGGTTGAACCACTTGCTGATGCCATAGATTCGAATACATCCCAACGAATGCGCGCACAGAATCTGGCTTCGCCTAAACCACACACGCGAACAACTGCCATCTTGTTCTGGTGGGCGACTGTGCCATCTTCGAAAATTTGCTGAAGAGCATCTTGTATATCACCTTGAATTCGGAAGGGATAGATGGCACCACCCGCCATGTACAGAGCTCGGAGACGCGTTCGCAGAGATGGATCCTCCTTAAGGCGGGCAGCAAAGCCACGTAGCCTTGAGTCCATACCTGTAAACATGGGATACGCGTATAGATATGGCTCGATCAGCGTCTGCACAATTATCAGGAGTGTTTGATAAAGGTTATGAAGAGAAGTATTGAACGGTTTCGAGACTTACTTTGAAGTATTTTGAGACATGACAAAGCGCTAAGCGTGTTTTGTCACATGTTAAGACATCACCTGAAGTCGGTAGGTCCTCATCTTCGAGGGCGTTGATTCCAATCGCGAACTGAATGACCCAAATCCCAGACGCGATCACGCAAGTCTTGCGATACTTGCGAAAGGGGCGTTACGCGCATGGGATTAGAGGTGAAGTTGCTAGGTATCAAGGTGGGACCCAGACTTGAGTCATTTGATGGTTCAATCTCCCCAGACGCATGTGAGTCCCTGCCGTAAGAATGTAAAATGGAGGCATCCTGACGGAGGAGAGAAATTCACTGACGGTGAGACCTCGTCGAAGACCACCAGACTCTGTAGCCTTGAGAGCTGTTGAAGCTGAGATAGAAAGGACGCGAAGGTTGTCGGTCATAAGTGGATAGACTCGAGGGAGGTGCTGTCGCCAAGGATCCGAAGCCATGATGGGATGGAATAGTAAGTCCTGGCGAGTACATTCACAGCTTTGAGGGATTTCGAGACAACCAAGGATTGTGCAAGGGAGTCCGCACGAAGGGTGACATGGTGCTCTGAAAGGTATGGTAGATCAACCGTGGTCTAGTGCAGAAGCATAAGTCTAACAAGAGCTCATAGAGTGAATCCACATACCAGTTTCGTCCATTTGTCCAAACAATTGAGTAGCGTCTCGGCGAGCTTGAGCACCTGGGCATTCCGAGCCTCGTACCAAGAATTATGCAACGTAACGCGCGACGGGTTAATACTCCAAAGCGAAAAGCACAGGCCAGATACGTTCGCCTCGGATCTCAGAGCCAATGTAATCCACAGGTGCGCGATGTTCGGGGAGGCCTGGAGAATCGTCTTCATTGCTGTCCCATACCCTCCCTCCACGCGAAGCTTCTTGATGAATAGACCAAATGATTTGTTACTTTTCAGTGCACGCTCTAAAGCTTTGGCCTGAGCATTGGACCGAAGGATGACGACACGATAGAGCAAAGGGGTGGAGACGCGCAGCCAGCTCTTGCAGACTTCCAGGACAACCGACGAAGATAGGGGAGAAAGGGAAAAGGGAGATTTTGCGAGGTCAGAAGAGTCTAGAAACTTTTCTTCAGATACTTACGTCAAGCAGTGGTGACAATATCTCCTTTAGAAGCTCATCAGGAAGTCGTTCCGTCATCACACGATATCGATCGCGGAAGTCGAGGTTTTGTTGAGGTTTGAAATCAGATTCGTGTTAGGTTCCGAAGGCCTACACAAAGTCCGCAAAACATGGCATCAGCATGGCATTGTTGAAGCTTTCTCATTTTCTAGATGTGCGTCGCTAAATTCGTGGACACAAACAATCGCAGATTGACACGCTCAGCTCTCTCCACTTCACGACTTCGGCGCTCGCATCACCACCCGACAAGACATCAACGATTTGTCAGGATGTTACGGAGGGACTGCATACAGGCGAGTTATCACCCCTTTTTTACGAACGCTGCGAGAAGTTGACGTTCATTTCATCCCTCTCTTCAGTACTCGTAAACCTCAGACGGTCTTGTCTGCTTTTGACGGATCTATCTACGTGCACCTCCCTTCCCTGCCTCACTTTAACGTGCTTCGCTACGCGTACGAAACACCAAGCTTATTCTGGGGCACGGACAGGCAAAAACCGGGATCGTTTTTGCCTTTCCCAACTTAATCCTTTCAACATTCTCTCCGCTCTCAAATTTCGACCTCCATCGAGCTTTTTGTGGACCATACAGCTAATTTGCGGAGCGCAGTCGCTCTACGTGTGCCACCACTTCCTTTCCGACTCCGCCGACGCGCAGGTGTGCAAAACTGGCGGGAACTTCGAACTTGGGGTTTACTTGATGATTGAGCAGGCAAGGATCAGAGTTAATAGAGGTCTGAACCAGTGGATCCGAATCGTTTCAGAGAAGTTTTTGATTTATGATCGATTCGGATTCACCTGATGCCTGATAGTTTTTGCTTGGACCCATACTCTCTTGATCCGCGACCTGCAAGAATTTTTCGGCGACCGTAACATGCAAATGTTCTCGTTCATTCTCGTCCAATAGCAATCCCATTTTCGCCCCTCTTGATGCTCTCGCTATTGTTGTCGACTCAATGAAACCATCCCACCTTTCCTTTATCCAATCTAGATGACTGATAGGTCTCGTTTCCGTCCGTCGAACCATATCAGCGCTAACCTTGACGAAGTTGAAAGAATTTGATACAAATCCAGAGGTCCGACGTGTCACGTGGACCTACTCTTTTCCCGTTATACTTGAATGACATAACGAAAAGTACGTCGGCGCTGGATACCCCGTCTCCCCTCTTCTAGGGGCGAGAAGATGATTTTGACATCCCCGCGTAGTTGTTCTCTGTCTCTCAAGCGGATCCATCCATTCATTCTTTCGTTCTTTTGGAGGTGATAGGAATAAAAAAAATTTAAAAGCGGGAATGTATTCCGGTGAGCCTTGTGCGGAATGTCAGGAGTGTTTTATTTCACGCGAAATACCATTTCTCAATCATGAATTCACCTTGGGTGCGGATCTCATGTCCCCTTGGCCTCTGAGATATGGCGGCGTTGCTTCCCCGAAAGTTTTCAGCCGCAAGCCCGAGCCTGCAGGAAAGCTGGCAATACCATGTGCGTAAATTTCTCCAATCACACTCCTTCCGCAGCTGATGGGCCTTCGAAACGTCTTCATTAAAGAACAACGTGAGTCGGAAGTGACCAGGGACGCTTATACATGCAGCATGAGACCGATCTGCGGATCAGATTTTGTGAGCTCAAGGTCTGTGGTTATTTTTATCTCTCGTTTTGTTGCTGCTGTTTACTCCATTAACCGATGCGCAGTATAGGGCTCTGGAGGTGTTGTTCCGTCGAACGAAAATTACCTCTGCAAGGCTTGACAACTCGCCAAGACTTTCCGTTCGGAGAATTTTTTTTCAGTGCGCAGTCGTTTCTCGGGTCGTTTCTTCAGATACAATTCGTATAAGAGGTAACTCAGTCGTTCAGACCATATAACCCAGTTTTTCTTTTCGTTCAATTCTCGTCCACTTAATCTCAGTCAAATGGCAGCCAATCGTTTCCTCACGCTCATTGCTTTCGCGCTTTGCGCCATTCAACTCGCAAACGCTGGTCCTATTCCCCTACCATCGACCTCTTGTGTCATTCAGCAATCGGTATGAAGCTAATTTCAACACTAAACAAACTCTTATCTTTATGTCCAGCCCCCTTCCGCGATCGCGTCCGCGCCACCTGTGAACGGACCTGCACTGGTCCAAGTTCTAGATACTCATGCGCCAAAGTCTCCGGCTGATTCTGCGAAGGTAGCTCCTCCAGCGGATGGTCAGAGATTGGTACGAAGGTTCTATTAACTTCACTCAACCTCCAATATCTGACCCAATCTTTGCAGTATCCTCCTCCAGTAAGCAGCCCCCCCGCTGGTCCAGCGCCAACGTACCCCGCACAGAGCAACCCTGCTCCCAAAGCTCCCAACGGTCCTCCAACAAACAACCCAGCGCCAAATCGCCCCGCGACAAACGGCCCATCCACAGGGGGTCCGTTAACAAACAAGTCACCACAAGTTGGATCTGGTGATCACCATGCGGTAAGAGATCTAATACTGTAATTCTTCGCAATATATTGATTACCTCGCTTCGCTCCCAGCTCCCTCCAGTAAATAGCGCTCCAGGACCCAATGCGCCGTCATCTATTCCTCCTGCCAATGGTCCTTCACCTACCGGTGCTCAAGGAGTTCCTGCGCAAGATCCTCAGACGCCCACTGGCAGCAACGCGCTAGGAGGACCTCTCCCTCCTCCTGCATCGTCGTCTATCCCACCCATCAATGGTCCCGCGCCTACTGGGGCTCAAGGAGGTCCCGCGCCATACTCTTCGCCACCCACTGGCAACGGTCCTGCAACTACTGGTGCTCAAGGAGGTCCCGCGCCATCTTCTCCCCCACCCAGCGGTGGCGACGCACCAACTGATTCCAAGGACTTAGGAGCACATCCCCCTCCTTCTGTATCGTCGTCTCTCCCACCTGTCAATGGTCCTGCACCTACAGGAGCTCAAGGAGGCCCCGCGCCATACGCTGTGCCACCCACTGACAGCAACGCGCCAACTGATCCTAAAAATCAAGGACGACCTGTCGCTCCCCCCGCGTCAATGACTCTCCCTCCTGTCAACGGTCCTGCACCTACTGCTGCTCAAGGAGGTCCCGCGCCATCCTCTCCCCCTCCCAGCGGTGGTGACGCGCCAACTGATTCCAAAGATCTAGGAGCACGTCCCCCTCCTCCTGCATCGTCGTCTCTCCCACCCGTCAACGGTCCTGCACCTACTGGAACTCAAGGAGGTCCCGCGCCATACTCTTCGCCACCCAGCGGCGGCAACGCGCCAACTGACTCCAAGGACTTAGGAGCACGTCCCCCTCCTCCTGCATTGTCGTCCCTCCCTGCTGTCAACGGTCCTGCACCTACTGGAACTCAAGGAGGTCCCGCGCCATACTCTCCCCCAGCCAACGGCGGCGTCGTGCCAACTGATCCTAAAAATCAAGGAGGACCTGTCGCTCCTCCTGCATCGTCGTCTATCCCACCTGTCAACGGTCCTGCGCCTACTGGTGCTCAAGGAGGTCCCGTACCATCCTCTCCCCCACCCAGCAACGGCGACGCGCCAACTGGTTCCAAGGACTCAGTAGCACCTCCCCCTCCTCCTGTATCGTCGTCTCTCCCTCCTGTCAACGGCCCTGCACCTACTGGAACTCAAGGAGGTCCCACGCCATACTCTTCGCCACCCACTGGCAGCAACGCGCCAACTGATCCTAAAAATCAAGGAGGACCTGTCGCTCCTCCCGCGTCGTCGTCTCTCCCTCCTCTCAACGGCCCTGCACCTACTGGTGCTCAAGGAGGTCCCGTACCATCCTCTTCCCCATCCACCAACGGCCCTACACCACATGATACCAAGCAAGGCTCCCCTGCCCCAGTTGATGTGAAGCCTGCAACAGCCAATGGTCCAGCTCCAACGGGTCCAGCATACGTCGCTGCTCCTCCCACGGGGCAACCAAGCTCATCCCTTCCCCATGTTGGTCCAGCCCCATCTAATGCCCCAGCGTCTCCAGCATCAACTAACGGCCCAGTTGCTCCCGCACCGAATGCCGGACCTGCCGTTCCTTCCGTCGCTCCTACAGCTCCACAGGACAACAACACCCCTTCCAAGTCGCCAGCTGGATCGGCTGGCAATAGTTCAGGTGTTCCACAGGAGGAGGTGCGAACGCTTCAATCTCCTCAACGTTCTCCCTAGTCCTTACGATCTTTTTTTGCAGTGCACTTCTACGCTTGCTCCCAAGGGTCCCGCTCCGGCTGCTACTCCGTCAGTTTTTTATTCCTCCCTTTCCAAGCGCTTTCTGACGTGGCTTGCTTTTGAACAGATCTACGTACACGTCTTAAACATTTTTAACGTTGATCTCTCTGGCTCCGAATCGTAATCTCACTGTTGTTACAGTTTCGTCTTGGACATTTCATTTATTTACCTTACACTGGCATCCGTTAGTGAATCTGCAAGAATATATCGTGTTTGAATGCATATCATTCTTCGTGCGGAAGACCGGCGCGCAAATAATTCGTCCTCGAGTGACGAAACTAAATTGTGTAAGACATATGTCGACAAGAAAGTTTTCGGGATACGAGAACAGAACAAAATTGCGTCTCTTTCGTGGATGTTCAACAGACGACAACGACAATTAACCTTTTTTCAGTGGTTGATCAAGTGGCGAATTGCGTCTCTTGTGTCATTTGACGAATCCACTGAGCATTCTTCTCAGGCTTCGGAATAATCTTATTTGAAGTTTAGTAAACACTTACACACAATTCAGAGAGCGCTGCTTGTGCGGATTGCAATTACATGCCTCAAGAGTGATGATATGAAGCAGTGCCTGAAGATTGTGAATAGCGGCGCAGGAATGAATATAGAATCAAATGATTATGACTCCCAACACCCACGAGTTTAGTATGAGCAGGCTCATTAATTTGATTCGTATTTGTTTTTTTGCCGTTTTTCGGTTGGGCGGAGACGAGGGTTTGTCGCTTGTCGCTGGGGGTATCGAAGTTTTCAACGATGCCGGGAAAGCCACTGGACCAAAAAAAATGGGTTGCGTTCCCCGACTCTAGCCACGAGTGAGTTAGGTCAATAGGAACTTGGGCATACGCACATAAGCCCTTCCTTCCAAGAGGTGTGCGGGCACGATGCTGTGGTCCCTTCGTCCCCCAAGTTCCGCGTGACGATAAACTCGAAACATCCTTCCGCCAGCACCACCTCCCCAGGGTCAATGTCAATGACATTGAACTCCCCCTCTGAACTTCCGTCGGCCAACAGACATGGATGATGGCACATACGACTCGCTTCATCGGTACGGATCTGTTGGATAATGGACCGAACATGGACTTCAAATCTAGCTCCGGAGGACGTGCCCCAGCTTAGGACGTCAGGCCTTCAGGTAGCAGCTGCTTGGATATTTGGGTCAAATTTGGGTACAACGAGAGGCTGCCAACACGTGATCAACGCGTTTGTCATTTCAAGTAAAACTTCAAGCTTCAAGCTTCAACTTGTGAAGACAGCCTATCATCCATGCGCCACACCCCAAATTCTCGACACGTTCAGGTTAACTTTTTCTATGCCCGAGACTGAAACAGTAATTGCTTCATGCAACAACGGCGGCAGGCAAGAGCACAAAAAGGCAGGGGAAGGCGAGCAACGGGCTCAGCTCAACGCCCCCTCTTCTTAACTTCAAAGTGAGGCCAAATGATATGTCCTTCACTCTTATCTGCTGAGATTGCTTTGGTTTACATTAGTGGGCTGTTATCGCTTTGCTTTCTAACCCCACCCGGATCATCATCTCTGCCACGGTGTTGCGTTGGTCTCTTTCTCCTCGGCTATGAAACACATATCGACTCTTTCCTTACTTAAGCCAAATGTGCTATGGGCGACAATGCCATCGATCTCCTGTTGTTAGGCTACCACCTTCCCGGACAGGAGGATATGGAAACTGAGGTGCGTTTACCATTTTTTTCGTTCGGATACAACCCATGCCTTCACGATCCAGTGCCATCTCGGTGTGCCAATTCACAAACTCCCGTCAGAACTTATCGCCGCCATCTTCCTCCTTTGCATTCCACCTAGTCCGAGCGCTGAGACGCCCAACCCAGCTCATGCGCCCCTTCTACTCTGCCGCGTTTGCAAGGCCTGGCGTACGATAGCTCGTGGACTGCCGTTCCTTTGGAGGCAATTGACTTTATGTGTGGACTATGCCAAAGCTCCTCGCGGAGAAGCAGAATTGGTTGATATCTGGTGCAGGAATGCAACCCCCTTTCCAATAGAGTTCAAGTTAAACTTGGCTTTGCATTCTTCACAAACGACTTGGAATAGGATTGTCGCACAGGATAGTTTATCTCCAATCCTAGCTCCTTCCGCGCACCGCTTCATCTCTCTCGACCTGACGATCTCCTCTTTTGTCAAGTTCCCTCTCAAACTCGAATTCTCTGTTCTCGAACGTCTCTCGCTCATCATCCAGGACGACTACCCTTTCGAGGAGCTTCTACCCATCGCGACATTTGCGACGTCCCCAAAACTACGCTCTCTAAAGCTTTCCGTTTCTGCAGACATACTCTCCTCGAAACTACTCTTACCTTTCTCGCAAATCACGTCCTTAACTCTCGACGGAACCAAGGCTATCCCACCTAATACACTCCATTCCGTCCTCGCCGCATCCTCTTCTCTGGAACACCTCAACGCAACAATCCGAAACCCAGACACCGCCCAAACCCCACCGCCCCCCACTCGCACCATAACTCTCAACCGCCTTCAAACCCTCCTTATTACATTCCAAGAGAAACCAAATCAAACAACCACTACCCTATTCCATCTGACTTTCCGCCCATTAAACATGCCGTCCCTCAGGACCCTCTCTCTGACCTCCCACGGTCTGCCAGGTACGATCCCACTCCCCTGGCAAGACGACTCCAGCCTATTCTTTGAGCATTCCTTGAACAACATCACAAGCCTCACATTGAACCGCTACGAGTTTACGTGGGGCATAATGCACTTCCTACAGTGTACGCGCGCTGTGGAGAAGTTGGAGGTGGTTCTCGGTGATTTGGGTGGTATTGGGCTTTGGGAGGCACTCGTCCGTCCCGGCTTGAACCTACTCCCTCAACTCGCGAGGATAGATGTGGTACTTGACCGTTTGGGCTGTGCGACTTGGTCAATCGAGGTGTTTTGTGCAATGGTTTTGTCAAGGTGGACGCGCCTAGAGACCACGGGATTGGTATCCAGCGCATCTTTCTTACACTCCGTCTCTAATCCGATGCATTCCGTTACTTGTCCCTTGGATAATGTGCACCTTCGCATCCAACCTCACCCCTCAACGGACTCCCCAGCTCCTTGGGTCTATTCAACGGTTGCTTTGATCCACGCTCGGCTCGGGAGGTGTTCAGTTCAGGGTATGGGCTTGGATGTGACTTTCTGAGCGGAAGGTGCTGCTGATGTGACCATCCCTCAAGGGGCTTGCTGGTTGGTGACCTGAAGCTTCACATTTCGTTTACTTTTTCAAGACTCACGTCGCATACGGATTAGGAATTTTTGATTTTCGTATGTGTAGCATATCTGAGCGTTGCTCATGAATTCCAACCAGAAAATTTCTGATACCAACTCTTATGACCCATATCACTTGATATGCCACAAATTTCACCCTAATCTCGATATTCTTCTGGTTTACCGAATGGTCCCAGTGGGTAGCTTGCGGTAGTGTGCGTTCACTTTGTCATTTATTGGTGTCATTCAAAATTCACAAAAGAGGTAAATGTAGAAGTTCTGTGTCCCTGGGCAGCAGGCTGCACGAAATATGACACTAAGCACCATGAAGTCGACTTGATCTTCAAAAATCAAAGCGACTGGCACAATAAGACAAGTTAGCAAGATATGAGGAGGTGAGTGGTGCACCGCCACAACCGGAGATCGCGGAACAAGTCCAATCTGCTCATTGTTTTCCTCCATCAACATAGTAATCTCGCAGTGTCTCACGTTTCTTGTCCTCCTTCCTTCCACGCACAGCGCTGTGGAATCTACCTATCGTTCTACTTTGTCCCAGTGCATTTTGACAGGTCATTGTTTCAAAAATTGGCTTTGAACGCTAGTCGTGACTTGTGAGTCCATTCTCAACTTGAGTTGGTTGTCAGAGACACCCCTCCCCCACCCCCACAGATCACGCTGTAGTCTAAGAATTTTGACATAGGAAACACCGGGGTTCCTGGCCAGATTACCAGCCAGATGGTTGAAGACACTACAACCCGCAATTCTGATGCGGAACCCACTGTATCCAACAACTCAAATATGATCAAGAGTGATTGCGATCGTTCGAGCGATGACCACTCGTTAATCAAATCCAGTTGTGGTATGCCCTCTGTGCGTTCAATTGCGGTATTTTCTGACTGACACCTCGCAGAATGCACAAACACAATTGAGGGAAGGACGGAAAATAATACTGGTGGGGCGCAAAGTGAGGCCAAATGTGGTGTGTACGGATCCGCCAGATTATACTTGAAGCGAGTGTTCAAGTTGAAGGGTGACTTTATAGGACGGATGATTCAACCCCAATTCCATGGAAAATGTCACGAAGGGGAAGACTCGGATGAGGAGCGAGAGTGCTCGTCTAGTCCATGTCAAGCACCGTGGGGTTACTATGAGGGGTTCAACCACGATTTTTCATCTGCATCGGCTCCTGTGGAGCTCACGTCTACGAGTATCGATACTTGCGAGGGAGGGCATTCTCAACGCGTGCTCTATTCGTGTCGCCCCCAAAACAACGGCGCGTACATCAACAAGGAATTCCACAACGGAACTCTTATTGATTCAGGAAGGATGTAGCAACTGCCCCAAGGTACCGACACGTCGCATTCTTCAACCCCTAGCCGTTTCGGACTCTGTTGAACCGACTCATGGAACAACTGCTCCATAAAGGCCTTCACATCCCCCGATATGTATCACTGAAGTCGCCGGCAGATTCCCTTCTCTCTCTCTCACCATTGTTACATCATACTTAGTACGTATTCGACGATATCAAGTGTGGCAGTAATACTTCTGAATGAATGAATAATTTATTACCTATAGTCCTCAGGTCAGGTCTCGGAGCGCATTGAAAAGTGGGGATCTGCCGGTGGGAGGTTAACCGCCAATATTCCCATTGACTGGTTTTAAATAGGTAGGTGATGCATATAAGTTACCCGTCAATAACTGGATTACTATTTCTGTGGACCAGCCATAGATAAATCTAAGCAGACGATCAACCTCCCGATTCCTCACTTTTTATTTTATTCTACATTCAGAAATAAATTAACTGACGAAGCATATAAAAGGATATGCGACTTACCGGCCTCTCCGATTCAACGGAAGCATAGGTGAGCGCCGCTGCAAAGACGGAAATTGCAATGAGGGATGGGAGGATGGCGAAGACGAGGAGGGAGGACGACAGAAGTGCAATTGCGGGAGAAACGCCAATGTCACCGGGGAATCGCACAGACGACCCCGGGGAAAAGGGTAGCTTTGGAACAGGGGGAGCGAAGTCTACACTTTCGTGATGGCGTGAACGTTTGTGGGACCGACTTCGGGAACTGGAAGAACGCCTGGACTTTGACCTTTTCCCCTCTACTGTGCTCTGAGACTGTGAGTGGTTCGTCTGCTCGACCCAGTGAGCTACTCGACGTTGTGTGTCCATGTAGCAGCCGTATTTCGCGTCGTCTATGGGGTAGAGTTTCTGTTCGATGGCCTGCATGTTGTGGGAGGTGATAAGGACGAAACGAAGGCAATGTGAAATCATTTATTAACTGGGCCAGCAGACTAACGCGTTCAAAACGCATTGCCTCGACGTGTCCGTCAGTGAGCTTCATCCTGGCATCCTTCACGATCAGGGCGATCATGTGTCTGGCGTCGATGCACGTGAACAAAACGCAGCGCCTCGTGGCCAAATTCGCTTGAAGCCATGAAAGACTATTTCTTTGGCTCTATGGCCTCTACCAATGGAGCCACAAGTGTATCATTTTGTCACAATCTTGCGATGACGTTTCCTTGGATGGACCAATCGTGTCGACAGGAAATTTGGAATGAATGAGAAACACCACTGTCAATTATGTAAAATGGGAAAAATAAAGGATCTCGAAAAAAAAAAAATACCCGGATGTAGGTTTGAGACGACGCCAGCAGGATTTGAACCTGCGCCCTCAAAGAGGAACAGATAGCAAGTGATTCTAATCTGTCGCCGTAACCACTTGGCTATAGCGCCGATGCATTGAGGAACCCCCCTTGCATTCATAATGACATGGTCAGCAAGAAATACATGAAAAAGGAATACGCTACCGGTGCTGCACTGTATCTTTGAGATACGTTGAAGTTTGAACGTGTCTGTCCATGAGGCCAATATATCAGCGGCCAGCCTTGACCGCCCCCCGCATTAATGCAGGCGAATGCTGGCTGAATGAAAAGTTGGTTTTGTGCCGAATTAAGTAACGCCTCATTACGATCTTGGAAAAGCACTTACGGTTGGGGACAGAATGAAAATCCTAGTTGGATTTGGGTGCGGTTCAAGGATATGTTTCACGCACTGACCAGCAACAGTGACTAGTTCGTTGTTCTGGTTAGTTTTTGGACCAAGCTTATGCTTTGGCTTTATGGGCCGGGTCTGTAGCAATGAAGTCATTCATCAGTGGGTGTTTGCAGAATCATCCTTCTTGGGTGGTAGACCGCTAGACGTGTGTGAATATGTGTACTCTCTGGCTGCCAGTGGCGTTGGATCATTGATAACGCGTCGACGGAAAGTCCGGAATGAAGGAGCAAAGTCACTGTGAATTGAAATGGCTGTAATGCAGAGAAATCCGTGGTGAACGTCCACAAGTTTTTTGAGAAGCACGGACGGACATTGGGGAAAAAAATAAAGATATAGCGACGCCAGCAGGATTTGAACCTGCGCCCTCAAAGAGGAACAGATATTTGCCTCATTGTCGATCACGACATGATTCTAATCTGTCGCCGTAACCACTTGGCTATAGCGCCCTGAGCGTTTAGAACTTCTCTTGCCTTCAGATGACTCGCAGTGTGGACTTGGTCTATGTGCGTGAGCACCTGAATGCTGATTTAGTCCGTCAGCAACCAGCGTAAATCGTCTCCACAAAAGGACAAATGGAAGAATCAGATGTCAAAATAATCTGTTATAATTTTAAGTACACTCGACCTCTGTAAGCTGTGCCATCGTCCATGCATGATCAATTCTCGGCGGATCATTTCCACGAGGTCCAAGGGACGAGGTGTGACTATAGAATGGTCATCCCGAATCTATTCAGGAGGGCAATGAAAAAAAGTATAGATTCTGCCACTTCGCAAACACTCACCCTTTTTTTATTGCGCATTCGTCTGGCAGAAGTAAATGTTCGGCCGTAGACAAGAAGTGTTTTCACGAGAATCACTCCCCATGGCTGGAATATATATGAGGGCGATGCCTATCGTGGAAGCGCACCGGAAAGCGGTGCGCACAGCACCGCCTCCCACGCACAGACCGATTTATGGTTAGTGGCGCTTACCTAAGTGAGTGTGCAGCTTTAGAACTCCGCTTAAATTGGAGTGATCATACGTTTCAGTTCCAACCAGCACCACCTCGCTAACTCCCTCCCGTCGCTGTCGCTGCCGTCGTCGCTGCCCATCCTCCTCGAATACCCCTCGTCTTCACCCTATACGACATGTCTGAAATCAGAAGGAAGCTGGTCATCGTTGGTGATGGTGCTTGTGGCAAGGTGTGTGTCTTTTTTGCTCTTGGCGTCTTTGTCGTCGTCCTCGTTGCACAACGACGCCCTGCGCCGAGATTTCCCTTCTAACCACTCCTTACCTTGTTCAGACCTGCCTTTTGATTGTATTCTCCAAAGGAACTTTCCCCGAAGTGAGCTTAAGCTTTCTTTACAACCCCGCACCCGACCCATGACTCATTGTTTCCATCTAGGTCTACGTGCCAACAGTGTTCGAGAACTACGTCGCAGACGTGGAAGTCGACGGAAAGCATGTTGAGCTCGCCCTTTGGGATACCGCTGGTCAAGAAGATTACGATCGTCTCCGGCCCCTCAGTTATCCAGACTCCCACGTCATCCTCATCTGCTTCGCTGTCGACTCTCCGGATTCCCTCGATAACGTCCAGGAAAAGGTTCGTCCTTTTGGCTCTTACCTTGAGCCCCTGTGGCGTGTCCTCGTGTCCTTATCGGGTACTGACCCTTTTTCTTAGTGGATCTCTGAAGTAATGCACTTCTGCGCTGGTCTCCCCATCATCCTCGTCGGTTGCAAAAAGGATCTCAGGCGTGATCCCCGTGTGATTGAGGAGCTCAGGAAGACGAGTCAGAGACCCGTTACCCCCGAAGAGGTCAGTTTTCTTTGTTCTTGTCCGCTTCCTTATATTCGCTCGGTCCACCTTACGATACAATTTTCTACCCGTTACTTCCTTTCTTCTAAGTCTCGTTTTCTGCCCTTCAATCCTCACACATCCCCTAATCCCTTTCCTCCGACGTACAACCACCTCCTTCCCTCTCCCACGATTTCTTTTCATCCGCTTTACCTACGCCGATGGCGTTTGCGCTCCCCGACCTTCCTCCACCTCATCGCACCTTCGCTCATTTACGCATCGTCGATTGATCCTACTTTCCTTTCCCTTCCATCTTGCAACCCTTTCACGCACTCCTGGTGTTGCCCCCGCTTACTCTACATTCACTCTGTCGTTAACTTCTTTTACTGCCTTGCGCATACCCGTTCCCTCTCATGATGCTAACTAACCTCCGCAGGGTATGGCTGTCGCCCAGAAGATCGGGGCAAAACACTATCTCGAATGTTCCGCCAAATCAGGTGAGGGCGTTCGTGAGGTATTCCAATATGCTACACGTGCCGCTCTCCTCAGCAGAGGCAAGGGGAAGAAGAACCACGGATGTGTCACTTTGTAATTGAGAGAGGCGTTGCTTGGTCTTTTTATTCGTCCATCTATATACTACTGTAGTACCGCCCGCCTCTCTGCACTTCTCCCTGTCTGCATACCCACCTACCCAACCCCGCTTATGATTCTTCTCTTCCTTGCCTCCCACGTCCTCACGCAAACCTCGAACGGTTCCATCTTAGCGTCTCTTTTCTTGTTGCCCCTACCAATCCCATCCATATTTCGTCCCTCGTTTTTGAACTGATCATCTTGTGTTCATGATCAATCGTAATAAATAATGTCCTTCGTTTGGCTCTTCCATCGTCGCCCACAATCGACCCACACCCTTTGGCAGCCGCCACCGGCCATTCTAGCTGTCAACGTAAACGGGCCGTCATCGACTTTGATACATGCCTGACTTTTACGGACAAACGTCGGCAGTTAGATACATAGGAACGACACTATCTGATTAGGATAATTTTGGATGCATTGGCGTGATTCAACATATGTATGATCCTCCCGTTCGTCTTGTTCAGTTTGGATAGAGATGAGTAAATAAAAAAGTTGGGTACGAAAGCGAGCAATTAGTCCACTCAGCTTGTATAACTTGATGGATAGGATTGAACAATTTCTGCTCTAGCCTCAAAGATGATAAAAACTATAGCGACGCCAGCAGGATTTGAACCTGCGCCCTCAAAGAGGAACAGATACCGCGTTATTCGAATCTGTCGCCGTAACCACTTGGCTATAGCGCCTTAGTGGTTCGTGGGAAGAGCTGAATATGTTCGAGGGGTAGTGACTTGCGTTGTCCTGAGCATTTACTATGGAAAATGAGGTGAGCCATTATATTCTCGTATTCTAAGGAATTCCTCTTCGTGCAAGCTCCATTCCAATTCTAACTACCGAGACTACCTTAGTATTAAGAAAAAAGAAAGCGTGCTGATACTGATCCTAGCGCTTAGCAGGCTTATGATAAACCTTGGGAAAATCCGCCTGAGGATTCCAGGACGACGACGATTCACAAGGTCTGAGGACCAGTTGGGTATCGCGGGAGTCCCTTTCCGAGCAAGGTTGATTTGCGTGCAGCGGTGACCAAACGACCAGAAGAGTGTGACGATGCATGGTTCCCTCTTGCTCGCAACACGAGACCGCAACTTCCATTTACTCAGACGGACACAAATATTGCCGAAACGCTCCATGACTTCATCCATGTTCGGCCTCTCTTTCGGGTTCTCTTTACACATGTCCCTGACGAGATGCCGCATGAACTCAAACAACAAAATCACCAAGAGAGAGTTGTGGAAATTGGTCTATCGATGCCTCGATAGCTGTCTGGCAACATGTCGGCAGAATTTCAACAGAACTCCCAACCTGGGCCAGAAATATGTTAGAAAATAAATCACATTGCAATCCGGCCAAACGACGTCCAAACCCTGACCTTCCCGCAATAATCCTCAAACTAGTAATACAAGAACAGAACGAATTGAATAACCCCTCCATAAAAGTATCTCGCACGCCGAGCGTTGAAGCAAGACAAAAAAACTCCCTCAAAATGCATGTAGACCAGGGCGAGTCATACGACCGTGAATGTGATGTATGTGTGTGTCTAAAATCAGTGTAAGTGCATTTTAATAGAACAACAAAACATCGGAGCGTACATGATAATGAGTGGGGTGCGTTCAGGCAATAACGCAGTAAGCGTTGTTTCCGCTGCCTCCATCATCGGAGTTGGTGGGGACGTTGGAGGTGTTAGAGATGGTGGTGAAAGAATCCATGTGTATGATGTTTAGGTCGATTTGAGCCTGGAGAAACATGGCGACTGCTGCAGGATTTTATAGCTTTCCGGCGTTCAAGTTCCGGCAACTTTCAGTGTGGACCCCAAGGGGGTAGCGGAACGTGGATCCCGAACACTGGCTGGGAGGGGGGGGGGTCCGGCTGATGGCCGAAAAAAAAATAGTGACCTGATATATTTTTGGCGCAAATTTGGGAGCGCAGCATCTCATCCATCCTGCACGCCGACAGACGCTCTTCCCCAATCTCTAACTATCCTTCCACACAATCCAGGTATGAGGTCTCCTTATGCCAGGCAAGAGCCAGCCAGTTACTTACGACGTCTGAGATGATGAAGGGAGTGTAGGCCATCGGAGCGCCCATGAAGGCCAGTTGGCAGTGACGGGTTGTACGCGTAGAGGATGAGGCGGTGGAGCAAGGAAACTTTTTTTTTTCCAGACATTTTACTCACCATAAAGGCCATGTTCAGGCCAAATTCGAACAAACTTCTCAGAAAAGAATCTGAAAGATCAATGCTCTTGTTGACGAGAGCGGAGACAAAGCCGCTTTGTCACACACTATGGCTGATCTTCGTCTGAATGAGTTTTTCTACGTCACAATTTTGCTTGTCATTGTAAATTAATTTCTCACATGAGTATGTTCCTCCGTGCAGAGCTTCTTCAAGGTTCATGAGTTAATAGGTAGGCAGGCTGAGGCTGTAGGTACAGGATTTTGCAGAAGCGGACCATAGGACAAAAAAATACATTCAATAAAACATTGGAACTCGGAAAACATTCCTTATATAGTAGGAGGTGGAGGGGGGGAGGTCAGCCAAATCCACGAAAAACAAATAGGGAGTGTTGGTACATTTTCCACGTTCCGCCACCCCCTTGGTGGACCCCGCGCATGCCAAGGTTTGCTTTGACCCCCTGCTGATTGTCTTTGCTTAAATTGGAATATTGTCGTGAGCAGACTACATCTGGAAAACGCACAGTGGCTATGGGGACCTATATAGGGTTGTGTAGGGTAAAAGTGCCGTAGCATGGTACCCCTCTATGATAGTTGTTGGTAATAAGATGTCTGACTATCGGCATCTATATAGTCCCATAGATGTGTAGGCTTGTAGTTCCATAGGATCTAAAAGTCCTATGTAGTTTGATACAAATTATCAATGAGATTAAAATTAAATATCGGATGAGCTTCTTTGAGCTCGTCCAGCAAGTTTCCGCCGTGCCGGCTGCTGTGTTTTTCTTTCTGAGAATTGTAATGTAACTACCGAGAATCGAACTCTGGACCTATTCATGTAAAATTCAACATTGTCGATGTATATATTTCCCACTACGCTACGTGCACATGTACGATTAGCACTTTTGGCTTCTTATAGCGGCCATACAGTCTGAACTCCATTCTCCTACCTTTCTCAAGTTATAAACTTGTTTCTTTGAGCCACGCGTACTGATGAGAAAGTTAATTCAAAATGGTGATACAAGTTATAACACCCCGTGCACATAACAACCATTGTTCCTGGGCCATAGGCTATAAGTAGCTATAAGTAATTTTTTTAGCAAGGTCAATAGGGAGCACAAGTGACTATGTAGTCCTACGTTGGTGCCTCAGTAGTACTGGAAAGGAGAAAAGAAGTCCTGTAGTGACCATTATTTCAGCTGAAACCAATAGCGAGAACAGGTGACTATGTAGTCCTACACGGGATGGGCGCTCCTACTGATTGCTTTGTAAACATCAAGGAACTACCTCAGTCTACTGACATGACTGCTACTATCGAGCAGAAACACATTTCCTGATGTAAAAGGTTGTAGTCTTATTGTTGAGAGTGCCAAGTACTTCATATTGAGGGATATTATTCAAGGAACGCTTGACAATAAGATGTCATGAATGGTCCTCGACAATTTTGCATTGCGTAACTTTTTCAAAAGAATAATACCATCACTTCCGCCCACATTGCTTAGACGCGCGAAAGTCAAAGCACAGGCGTTGAGAGGCGCCAAATAGGTCATCTGGAATGATCCCCCACGGTAATTTATCACCTCCACACAAAACGCCGATGGTGAGTCAAGCCATATTATTTTGGACGCTCGCTTCAGTGTTGGCTGCACATACGTTCATGAATAAATCGTGAGGCCTGGTAGTCATCATAGTGCATTTTTAAACTTCTAAAGTGATGGATGCAAGGAGAAAAAATAATAAAATTGAGGCTTCCACGTGGACGCTTACGCCTTTGAAAAAGGACTCGGACAGAGAAAAAAAGAGACGATGGTTGCTATATACTCATCGCATATACAAAATGGGTCTATTGATAAAATGCCGATTTGAACACCAAGAATTGTTGACATCATGCCAGTGCCTCCAAAGGAACCGATGCGAAACTCTGTCTATTTATGAGCCAGACAATGAGGTCTGGGCCAGATTCTCCCCAAACGAATATACGTTCACAGTATACTTAACGATTTTGCATTTTTGCAGTAATAATGATTCATTGAGTTCTGAGAGAAAGTTCCGAGATTACATAAAGCTCCAGTACAGTAGGAAAAGAAAGAGAGTCATCCGACAAAGCTACCACCCTTCCTCATCAACAATATTACAACACACGACGGGATGGCCTTGTCCCTCAGCATCATAATGTGCGATCATGCTCATGCGTAGTCCTTCCCTCGAGAATCGCCTCTCCGTGTTCCTTGAGACCCGGCTGGCGAAACGGTGTTGAATTAGCTTCATCTCAGTCAATTGTACGTATAAAGACACACATTTCCAAGTATCTTGCATTGCATGGCTCAGGTCATAGAGATAACTTATAGGCGGAAAGGAGACATACCGTTCCTCGAGTTTTCTGACGCCGAAATTAGTGATCAATCCACGCTCTCCGATAGAAAAAATGGTACACACCTGCGCGACTCCTAAATTTGCACATCTTTATTAGAATCCAATATTAACAAAGCGTTGAGGAGCTCACCGATAACTCGTTCCTTGAAGGACACCTTCCTCTGCGGTACGCCCCTATATTGCAGCTGTTCGTATGGCGCCTCGACAGTATTTGTTTCGGCTGTAAAACCTGTTTCATTACAATGTTACATAAATTCCGACAAAAAAAAACGAGATTGAAGCGACGTACCTGTCTGCTGGGGGACCGCACTGGTGGCTGCTAGAGGAGCAGCGAAGTTGGAGACACCTTGAGCTTGTGGGTCAATAATTGGGGTATTTCGGCGCTCTTCTGAGCGTACTGCTGTTTCTTGGGAGATTGGCATGGTTGGGGTAGGATACAATGGCTATTGAGAAGGTGGTGTATTTAAGAACGAAGGAACTTGGAGCCTTGACGTTGTGTGACGTCATTGATCATTTGTCTACAGCTCTTAATTGATATTTGCTTACAGCTCTTTGCACACCAATGATACCCGGCTAGTACTACTAATCGAACATGGATCAAATTTCGGAAGAAGAGCACTAGCGTGGATAGTGGGAACTATGAGGCGGGGCACCTAGCTTTGACGACAGGGAGGGTGGCTCGTTTTCGCCAATTTTCAAACAATTCTGACTCTCAGCGCAGTAGGACATCCATTTTCAGCTGTTCAATGGTCTTCGTGGCATGCGAGGTGCTCCACGCCAGCTGTGACCTGGCTGTATTTATGGAGAGGTCCAGATGACGTGTGTTGGCAACGAGCAGCATGTACGTGCGTCAGCCACGTGAACTTGGGCTTGAAAAGGCGGCTGTGGTTTGAGGACGACTATCAAGACGTGCAACACCGTTGTGTATATCGGGGTCGCGTAGGGAACGAGGGGGGAGTTGGATGATATGCCAATATCGGTTGTTCGATATTTGCACTTAGTGCCACCATTTCCTTATTGTTACTCTATCCTGCCTTCATCTCACTTCCTCTTTCCCAGCGGAACATCCAATTTCTCTCATGTTTCATCACGTTCCTTCCCTTTTACAACTCCTCGGTCACATTCTCTCAGTGGACGTTGCCCTCCATGCTGACCCTACCTGCTCTCGTAGTCCAGCTGTCCCCCTTTAACGCCTTTCCCTGCCCTCGTTCTCGCTTCTCCGAGTCTTTCTTGCCGACTGGCTCTGCTCTCGTTTCCTCGTCAGTCTAATACAACGTTTCATCTCCTGCGCTTTTTCGGCGGGCCTTCTGATTCCGTCATCATATTGTAAGACTGGGGTTGTTCTAGCCTTTGAATGCCCCCCCTTTCGTGCGTGTTCAAGTGTGCCGACATTTAGCTCTGGTAAAATTCTGGGGGCGTCTCCTGCACTCTTCTATCGATCGACCTGATGGTTTTACAACTCATTCGCTCTCCTTCTCTGATCGTTTTTTCTGACCTTTTCTTTCTCCCATTGCACCCTCATTCCCCTCCGACTTTGTAATTCTACGTTGTCGTCCTTTACTGGTGCTGGTTTTTCCTCCCTGCTTCGTTTTTTTTTCTTGTTAGCTATCTACGTTTCGTGTTCAAGTTTTTTTCACACATAAATCCTCTTCCCCCTCCTTTCCCGCTTCTGGCGCGCGTCTTTGGTCTGATGTTTATCGGTGGTACGGCGCCTCCTCTGTTGGACATGCTACCCCTTGGCCTCACCCGGTGGCTGATTGTTTGCATAGCCTCCACGACGTCCCTTTGTCCCGATGGTCACATCTACCACCATGGCATATCCCAATGACATCCCTACCAAAGCCGTCGCCGAACTTTATGTAAAACGGATGGCCCCTTCACGATGACCTCCGAAATATGTGGTTCAATGCCATTGGCGACTACACCATGATGAAAGGCAATTTTTTAAGCGACGAGAAAAAGCACGACGTGCCATGAGAAATTTAGTGGGTTACGTGCTATTCTGTGCTCTCTTCGCTAAGTACATCGTGCGATCGATCACTTCGGCGAGAGGTGACCGTCCAGGCTGGACTACTTATCGGCTGCCGTTCCGTTATCCAGATAGACTCTCTACGACGCTGCTCTCTATCTTGTCCCATCTGCGAGACAATAGTATTCCGCAATTACTGAACACAATTTCTGTGGCGGGCTATGTACATGGAAAATTGCCACCTTGAACTTTTGATGCTTTCAAGAAAATTAACTTGGAAGATATCGAACTGCCTCTTCTTCCAACGTAAAAACCGTTCGTGAGTGTGAATACTAAACCCGAACGATGTTCACGCGTCAATTCTCGGTAAATACTTGGATCGCGACCGTGGGCGCCTTGTTTTTGTTTAAGACAGTCCCAGCTGCGTTCTGTGGCAACGTTGTTCGCGGCTTTCACACACGCCATTCTTTCTGGTTCAAATACTACGTATTTGGAGCATAACGGAAGGATGCCAGTATTGAGCGTTGCTAAACGTTAAACTTGACAATTCACAATAGACATTGACATAGATATTTACGTTCTCGTTTTTTGTTCTCGTTCCAACTTGCCTTTGTTTCTCGGAATTGATTTACGTAAAGGTCTTTTCTCATGAATAACTCCAAAACTCTTTGATGACTTGCATTCCCAACTCGGAAAGTGTACTACATTACCTTGGAGGTTGAATCTCAAATATCTACTCCCATTTCCCTTCTGCCTGTGTCGTCGGTGATCTTTATCATAGTGAACGCGCCATTGATAAAAATCGACATCACGGCAGCGTTCGATCACGTGCCAGGCACCCAAGACGCGTGACAAGTATGACCCCTGGTGACCATCGTTCTAACCCTGTGACACTTCTTTCCCCATCGCTTCGTCGTCGTCGCCCTTCAATCCTTCCCTCGCTTCATCCCTTCTTCTCCACACATTCACAAAGACACGATTAAAACCGCTGGTCGGAATTTGGAACTCGGACTCGGACGGAAACAAATTGAACAATGACAATACCACCGCAGTGGAAAGGCAAAGCCAGGGATCTGCGACTCCGCCAGAACGGTAACGGTGGTGGAGTAGAAGGTGATGGAGGTCCTGATGGAATAGTGCTTCCGCTGAATGTCGTCGGAAGTGGGGTATATGATGTGTATGTTCCCGCCCAACTGTTCTTGAGAGCACAACTGAGGAATTGGAATTTGGAATTTAGCGCCTACGTGCTACCGATAAAAGTGGGTAAAAACGCGCAGACGTTTTCGTTGCAGGTTGATACTGGGTCTTCGGATTTGGTGCGTATCTTTTCCGTCTCCTTCCTTCCCCTTTTGTCTCCGTTCCACCGCCAATTTTTTTTGACGTCCATGCATGCCGGCATGACACTTCCTTTCACACTTTTTGCGTTCCCCTTGGTCTTGGGGCTCGTTGCACTCCCCTCGTCGATGTGCAGGAGGACTTGCCGCCCATCTCATCTGTGCTGGCTATGGGCGTTACGCGTGCCTTTCCGTTCCCTGCTTGCTTGCCATCACGCGTCGTTGCCCTCTTTCCCTTTTCTCGTTCCCATGTCGTCCAACTTACTTACTCATCTCCCTCTCAGTGGATAGCATCAACATCATGCTCAACCTCTTCCTGCTCCCAATCAAGCGGACACCTCTACAACCCAAGCACATCCTCCACCTCCACCGGACTCAATTTCCAAATCAACTACATCCAAGGCGCCGTACAAGGTCCTATAGTCTGGGACACAGTCACCGTAGGCGGGTATACAATAGACAGTCAAGCGCTCGGTTCGTTCTCTTTCCTTCTCTTCCCCTCCCAACCAACCCAAAAAAAAACAAAAACAGCGGCAGCAACATCAGTAACGAACGAACCCCTCTCCCCAACGTTCAACGGCCTCTTAGGCCTCGCACTCCCATTAAACAGCGTCATCGCCTCCCTCATCCCACCCGTCACAGGCAACTCACCAGACGGAGCAGCATGGGCGTCTAACCTCTTCTCAATAACACCCAGCACATCAGCCGCCTCCTCCCGCTTCCTCTCCCTATCCCTCTCCCGCCCAGGTTCAAACCGCGTTCCGGCCCTATTAGGTATAGGAAGGCATCCCTCCGCATTGGTCAGCGATCCCAGTGCGATAAGGTACTCGACGCTCGTGAGCGAAAGGGAAGGCACGTTGTTCTGGAAAGTGAGCGTTAGAGCCATAACGGTGTATGTGAATGGCGTGCCGATGCCTGTGGAGGTTGGACGTTCGAATACTGGGGCGGTGTTTCCGAGTGCTGTTGTTGATTCTGGGGTTCCGTTGATTTTGACGACGTCGGCGGTTGCGAATGCGATTTATGGTGCTATTGGGATAAGTCCGGGGAGTGATGGGTATTGTATGTCTCTTCTCGTTTTTTCTCTGACATTGTTGATGAATGATAAATGGGAAATAGATTACGTCCCATGCACGACACCACTCAACTTGACCATAACCCTCGACGACCGTCCCGAAATCCCACTTCACCCATTGGATCTAACAACCGAACCAGCGACGGGGAACCAAGCACAGTTCTGTACGGGTCTTATCCAAGCTGATAATGCGGATTTGGCTGTTGCGAATAACAAGATCGGGGATATGATATTGGGAGTCCCGTTCATGAGGAACGTGTATACCGTGATGGCGTATACCCAGCCTAACGCTGACGGTTCCTTCCCTTTGGCTTCGAATGCCTCTTCTTCCTCTTCCTCTTCCTCTTCGTCAGCAGCGGCTGCAGTTGGCCTTTCGAGCACACAGATCCAGCCTCGGTTGGGGTTCCTCCCTTTAACGAATCCGACGATCGCGCTCCAGGAATTCCGGACCGTGCGCGTTCTCAACCAACCCATCTCATCTGGGACGGGGGGAGGAGCAGGGGGAAGTGGTACCGGTGGCTCGTCCTCGTCGTTCCACGCCGAGGGAGGGAAGAAGTTATCAGTGGGGATCATTGCGCTTCTTGGCCTTGTGGGCTTTTTCGTGGTGTGTCTGGGCATGTTTGGGGTCCGGTGGTTTGTGGTTAGGAGGCGGTATGTTAGGGAGAAAGCTGGTGTTGGTGTTGGTGGAGGAGGGCCGGAAGGGAAAGCGGGGTATCAGCTGCAGTTGGCTGATATGCCTAGTGAAGATCGTTTGAGGGCCATGCGGTACGAGGCGTATTTGAGGAAAGAGGAGAGGGTTACGTCTGGGTCGACTATGAGTAGTGGGCAGACTAGGGTTGGCATTGGGGGTGGTGGTGGTGGTGAGGTTGGGATCAACAAAAAGTTTGGGGATGATGAACACGAGGAAGAAGACATTGATATTTGGGATCCGAAGACTGCGTTGGCTTGGGGCGGAACAGGAGGGGACGATACACTCGTTAACAATCGAACATCTAAAGCCTCCCTTACTGGACAACAAACCATCACCACCACGCACGCACGCACACCAAGCGAATTCGGGATGATTGATAAAAGCCAACAACTTGGGATGGGCGCTGCGTTTCCTTTGTTGGGGATGGGGTTGGGGTATGAATCTCATCCGCATCATCACCATCAACCATCGGATGATTTCCCCATTGGCGATGCGGGTGATGAGTTTGCGTTTACGTCGTTGTCTGAGCTTGATCATCATCGGCGGGAGGGAGAAGAGGGGTTGGAGGAATTTGGGGTGGGAGGGGGGATGGCGGGTGTGGGTACTGCGTCTAGGACGAGTAAGATTGATTCGGTTTTCCTCCAGAGGGATAGTGTGGTTAGTGCTGGGACTGTTGTTGTCCCTGGGGAGAGGTTCTCGGTGGGTTCTGTGCTGTGATTTGATTTGATGGACGGACGATATGCTTTCTTTTCTTTTCTTCATTTTGATTACTTACTATTGCGCGGTTAGCGTACTTACTCACCCCCCCTACTACAGTATGTGGGCCTACACACTCTCACTCTCGGACATTCGCTAAAGTTGCACATCATTTTACGCATCCATTCATTACTCGTGTACTAGTATCATATTTAGTTACATAAAACAGTTTCTAGTGTTCGTCTAAGTGGTCGTTTCAATCATTCGGTTCGTCTATGAGTGGGTATACCGATTGCCAAGATAAAATAAAATAACGGATAAAAAACCCCTCCTCTATGACCACCACCCACCACGACGACCTCCAGCAACGCCAGCCAACCACACTTTTTTCATCTCCGCGGGACTCATCACGTCCACCTCGGGTCTATCTAGCACAACGACCCTCACTCCCTCCTCAGCAGCAATCGCGCGAATCCGCTCAAGCTGCCTGACCATCGCGTCGTCCTTCAACGTCACCATTTTCGCTGCACCCACAGGAGGCCTCACACCCGCTTGTACGATCACCGATTTGATGGTGAGTGGTAAAGACGCCTGGAACAGCGCGTCGTCCTCAGATGAGGAGGATAGTAAGGCGTCCTCCAACTCGATAACGAACGACGAAGCCATAGCCAACCCTGATATCCTCAGCTCTTCCAACGCGGGACATGCCCCTTCCAAGGACTGGGATTGGAGGAGACCGTGTGGGTTTCTGTTTCCGTGTAGATGCAGTTTTTTGAGTGATGGCATGGTTGGTTTTGCGTCGGCGAAGGGGGGAGGCGAAGGGAAGGGATAGAACCCTGATACACTCAATTCGGCGAGTAAAGGGAAGGAAATCCGAAAAAGCCGAGCGATGAGGTGGGTGCTTGTGTGTGGTGCGTGCGCTATGAAGGAGAGGGTGCGTAGGGAGGGGGATGCGAGCGTTAGGATGTCGAAGATGTCTTTTGATGCGGAGGGTTCTGATTGCTTTTTGGGTGTGGAGGGTACGTCGGATAAGAATAAATGGGTGATTCGCCTCATATGGGGTGGCGTTGATTGGAGTTTGGTCAAGAGGAGGGGGAGGTGGTCGGACGATGACGATATGGCGAGGGTGTGATATAAGAAAGGTCTAGCGATTGCGTAGAAGTACCTCGACAAGAGGCTGAGAGCGCGGATTGTTCTTCCGTCATCTACACATCCGAATTGGAAGATGTAGGAATGGAGTTCTGGTGGGATAGATGTGAAGGATGCCATTAGAGACAAAGGGCGGGGGGGAGTGTGCTTACATGTCAAAATTTTTTCGTTGTTGCTAATAACGTTCTCGAACCCGATGGCGACATCTCGCGACATCCGTCACGTGCGTTGACTTGAAGTCTAGCTTGCCGTTGTTTCTCCAAGCTTGGGTGTTTCCATGGACCCCTCGCCTCAAGCTCGATCCGTTCCTAGCCATTCATTTGTAGAGGAAAAGCCAAGGCGCCAAACTGGGGATAGACTTGATAAGAAGGATCAAAAGAGGTCCGAGGAGGTCCTTGGAAGTTAAGGGTCGTGGGTACTATTAGCTTCCTTCGATCGAGATCTGGGTGCAGTTAAAGACGAAAAGAGTGCGATTGTGGAGTGGGTATTATTGTATAATCGAGGATAAGCGCTGTGCGGGTGAGCGTCCCCACGCGATTTTTTCCGAATAAATAACAGACGGACGAGCGCTTTAGGAACTTTATGCGATTCAGGAGTCCACCTGATAAATTATCGAGGAATACCCGCACGACGATCAGGAGCGCCACTTCCGACGTCATGTTCATGGCGGTTTGTCGGGAGTGCACTATTGGCGGAACGAACGCTCTTCCTTCGCTCCGTGGAAGGATTTTCCTTTTTTTTCAAATTGGTCATTTGACACCCAAAATGTTCCTTGTTTTGTGAGCGGTACTCATTATAACGCTGTCTTTTTTAGGCCACGAACATGACTTACAGAAATACTTGAACTTATTCCGGTGATAACAAATTCAGAGACTGCACATTTTACCCGTCTCGCGGTTTTACTAGTAACCAAACGAACAAAGAGTCCCTTTTTCGAAAACTTCCATAGCACAGGTTGTATTTAGACGCTACAGTTGTGTATCGGGAACCGGTTGTTCCTTATTGGGACCGCTTCGGAATCTCTCTCTCTCTCTCTCCCCAAGTCATACATTGACCCGTTTCAATTTTCTGTTGTTTCCGATGAACAATATATTCAACATTCACAAACTCAAAAATAAGTATCAACTTTCAGTTTCCCTTGAGTAATCAAGTACACTAGAAAAGAAATGGGGGGGAAATTAACGGTCTGAGCCTCATCTAAAAACCATCACGACCAAAAAACTCTCAACACGATCAAGATACCCACTTTCTCGAGATTCTATCCCATTTCTGATATTAGCCATGAGCCACATCTTTCATGGTATTTACATAAATTGGCCACCTACCCATTCAAAACGATCTCAAAGGGTAAATCTCTTGGTCCACCATGGCCAGCTCAGCTTGCCAAGGCAACTACCGCGCACCAAGTCCACCTGGCGCCCAGTAAAGTTAAGTTAGTACAGATTGGCAGCATATTGCGATATATCACGACATGAGTGGCAGGATATGGGACTACTCACGTATTGAGAGAACTTGGGGGGGCGCGAGGAAGCGTTATCGTGATTCGTTATCTCGTATCAATTTTAGTCTTTCGGGAAATGGGCGCTTCTTTGGGAAAATCGAATTAGCAAGAAAATAAACGATATTAATTAAATACAATCTTGCGCGATTTAACTTTGGGGTATGTACCGAAAAAGTTGAAAGAAGATAGGCTACCTGTCTCCGTGAGTGTGAACGTCCTATTTATGCAGCCCTTGAACCAATTACTCATGCCCTAGGTGCGGCTCATGCTCCGATATCGATTCATTGATTGTCGACCAGGCACCACTAAGCGCATACATCTATTTCCCTGCAGCTGGGTGAAAGTTCTTCAATTTCCGTTTCAAACAAAGCTTGAGTATCTTCAAACAGAGCTTGAGTATCCTGAACAGAACGCTGACTGGTGACCCTTGCCAACGTGCGACTTCAGCTTATCTGTACATCGCCTCGTCACCGGGACATCATTTGCATGGCCTTGATAGACTCCAGGAGTGAAATACTACATACATTATCCCGGTTGAGTACTGCAAAGTGGGATGCTATAAATAGCCAGTTTACGGATCAGCGCTAAAAATAGCTGAAATTGGATGGAGAATTTGGTCGTCTGACTCGTCTCTGACAAAAAATTTAATGTTGACGTGAGTGCAATAATGAGACGATGTACAGGATCAAGTGGAAAAGAGATGATTTGAACTACGTGGTCAAATCTGTAAATTTTATACATGTGTATCCCGATATCTATCTTCTTTGCTCAACTAGTGAGGTATTGATATCGGTACACTGCCGGAACTCACCACAGTCTTTTTTTGAAGTGAACTAAACTCATAAAAAAGAGTACTAGTCATGAGATACACTAACTGGGCAAAAAGATTGTCTGGTCATTTTTTGAACAAAGTTGGTGCTGTAACACAAGAACCAAACATTTTAAGAACTAAGCTCTGGTGTATGGGACATAGCTAAGGAGGTGTAGATTGTATATACCAAGTCAGGGGATGAACAAATGAAAACTCAGGATAAGGCAGGGCATTCACTGTGACAACTTCCAAAAATGGGATCTGACAAAATGGGAAATTCTGAATGACTGCAATCTATTGAAAGCAATTCACTATTTGAAGAAGAGATATTTTGAACACTGGATCTCCCTGCTATTTTCATAAGCCCCATAGAGTTTTTGAGATATAAAATTCTATTGTCTCCCCAAAAAGGTAAATTTGAATTGATTCCCCTCTTTGGACATTTCCAGTTGAAAATATTGCCCAGGATTGATGGGAAAAGGTATCTATTGGCATAATATTGTACAGATACATAACTGTTACCATTCCATGATCTGATCTGACCACATCCACAGGAATAAAGCATGCAAAGGCTAATTAAACTTCAACAAACTGTGAAAATCAAGAGACATATAGTCAATATAGTTCCCAGAAACCCTGCTTCGAAGGGGTTACAGTCAATATAGGTGTTCTGAAATGTCAATGCTAAGTGCTTCTACCTATCTCTTGAGTTTTAGGCACAGATGTTTCTCAAATGTCCCACAAAGCTCACTAAAGCATGACAGAGAGATTTCCAAATCACACCTAGAAAGGTCTGGGGGTCTCAGATCCTTGTATAAATAGGACCTCTCTTTATTTCTTTGGGATAGTGTTACTAGGCATGAGAAGTGCCTTGTGAAATATTTTCAGCCCCAATTCACCAAGAAAAATGTCAAGGATTGGTCCAGGATGATTGCTCTATGCAAAATGTACTTTTATTGTGGACTTTTCAAGTTATACCCAGTGCAAATTTATTTGCTATCATGCTATATCTCAGGCATGACTTAAAAGACATCCTGAGTTTCCATGGATTAAATCAAAAAGATGGTAGCATTTTTTCTTCTTTCAGAAGAGAAGGACCAATGTTGTAGATACTTGTTTACTTCCAGAAAAACTCTGAAAATTAGCTTCTACAGACATCATGCACTGTTCATTTTGACATTTCTATGTACCTTTTGTATTATACACACTACAAACATTGATGGGGAGTTATTTTACCTCAATCCAACAAATATATTGAGTGAAAAATACATAAAATGGAGAACAAGTTCAAATTTACCTTTTAGAAAAGGATATAAAATTTTCTAGCCCAGAGACATTATGAAGCTCATAACAATAGCAGGGAGATCCAGTGTTCAAAATATCTCTTCCTCAAGTTGTGAATTGCCTGCAGTAGATTACAGTCATTCAGAATTTCCCACTTTGTTACATCCCATTTTTGGCACTTGTCACGGTCAATTCCCTGCCTTATCCTGAGTTTTTAATTGTTCATTCCCAAACTTGGTATGTACAATCTACACCATTTGATCTATGTCCCATACACTAGAGATTAGTTCTTAAAATGTTTGGTTCTTGTGTTACAGCACCAACTTTGTCCAAAAAATGACCAGACAATCTTTTTGCCCAGTTAGTGTATCTATTGTGTCTTGTCGACGGCTTGTCCCAATGTACTTGAATAAATTCTCGTACTGCAAGGGGCCTTTTCTCCCCTTCAGAGTCCAACACACACACAGATATAATTCCCACATATTCTTGTTTCCTGATGATATAAAACTGCTAGATTTACCCTCGAGTACTTAACCAAAACAATATGGACTCGATTCGCCAAGTAAAGCTAAGAAACTAGGCCAAGCCCTCTTAGGTTGTCCATCCCATAACTGCACAACCGAGGAGATCTTGGCGACATATTGCGAGCCATTGCGACATAGTGGCGCGTTATTTATTGCCATAGTATCAAGCGGCGTTTGTGGCTTCAAAGGTTGTTGCTTTATCAAAGCTCGAGGAAACGCGAATGGCCTGGCGACGGCAATTGAATCATCCTCAGGGCCGTTATCAGGCTATATGGTACCTACTGAGTGCTCTGACTCAGATAGTCAGTCGTAATGGTAATCCTCGTCACAGAGTCCAGACAGAAAACGAGACGAAAAGCAGCAGCTCAGTCTACGTACCGGTCTATTGACAACCATTTGATGAGGTCACCGAAACTGAGATAAGATTAGATGTCGATCTTCGATCAACAAACGTTATATGTATACAACGTCGGAATCTGAAAATTTGACTACTCATACTACCAACATACTAGGTGCTACAGACGTACTCGATTAGACTCGACTCCAACGAAGTCGCAGTGGCCCAAGGCGAGTCCGTTATTAGTGGTCGTGTGACACTCATATGTTGAATCTGCGGAACAGGACCGATCACGCCGCCGGAAGCGCACAACCTCGATTGAGGAAGAACCTTGAGCCGGGCTTCAGCGTCAAAAATAACCATCGTCAGGTTTCGATTGAACACTCTCAAATGTGAGGTATGTCGGAATGAAGTTTCACTATTCAATTTTATATACATATCGTATTCACCTTTAGGGACCTCAAGGACGGGATTTAACTACAGCGCGACGGGGGAAGATGTTTTACCAGTCGACGTTCAGTTGATTCTGAAGAAGTCCCTCGATCGTCTTACGGAAAATTGCCACAAACCGGTTAAGAACTCAAATCTTCAGATCGGTCCTATAATACTTCATCCCTGCCCATTCGTCGTCCCGACCATCCCATATTTCGCCCATCTTCCAGGTTTAGCTCAACGCGAAGTTGACGAACAGATGGCGGAGCCAGTGCCTCAAATGACCTCAACGGCATCAAGGGAATTGGAAGAGTACGAGCGTGAGGGAGGGAGATACCCATTCCTTCTAAACCTTGCCGAGGCCAAGTTGTTGGGGATAGCTGGGGTATGTCTGTTGTCCTTGATCTCTCTCCTTTATTGACTTTAGTTCGAAAGGTTGGGTTCTTCCTCGATGGTGAGCGTCCTTCCACTCCCTCAAACCATGTATTAAACAATTTGCGTAGCATACGACCTTTTCATTATCAATGTTTGTGCCAATCGTCGTTCCCTTCCTTTCTGCTCGCGTTGATCTTACCTCCTTGGCTGTAGCCCGTTTGCACCATGCTCCAGTATAGGTTATACAACGGTGGTCACCTTCCCGCCAACATGGAGGGGTTCGTGAAGGCAGGTGCCAATATTGGCAGTGTAATTGGGCAATTTGGCTTTGGTACGCTATACGTCCCACGAAAACGAGCAGATGTCTGACCATTATTCGAGTCCAGGCTACGCTGCTGACGCCCTAGGTCGTAAGGCCGTCTGTAAGTCACCCCGACACTGTGTTCCATCATCGCTGACCGCTCTCTATAGACGGCAAGGAACTTATGATCATCATCTTCGCCACAATCATGACCATTACCACTCCCACTGGAGAAATCTCTCCGTATAATTCGCTTGTGTATCTTGGCATGTGGCGAATCCTTCTCGGCGTCGGGGTGGGTGGCGACTATCCCATGTCTGCGTCCATCACGTCGGAGCGGTCTAACCTCAGGAAGAGAGGTACCATGCTAGCGTATATATTCTCGAACCAGGGTTGGGGCAGCTTCGTCGGAAGCTTAATCACAATCATTGTCTTGGCGATCTATAAGCCGTCGATTAACGGCCGAGGGGAGGTCAGCAAACTTGACGGAGGTAAGAGTCTGAGTTTCTCTCTTCCCGTTTTCCAAAACGCTTATTTTCTGGCAGTGTGGCGGATTGTCGTTGGCTTATCGCTCATCCCATCGTTTGCAACCCTTTATCAACGTTTGACTCTAGGTGAATCGAAGCGCTTCAAGGATTCACAAGCCCAGCCTAATATGGGCACGGAGACGGGAGATTTGAAGAAACCTCCGGTCCAGGGTGGTTCGGAGGATGACTCAATTCCCAGTTACTCTGAAACATCGAGCAAACTCTCCGGGAACGAGAAGGCTGCGCCAGTTGAAGTTGTAGTGAAGAAACAGGCTCATTTTAAAGGTGCATTTATTTCCTTCCGACCAAACCAATAGTTAACCGGGTGGAAAACAGAATTCCTTCGTTATTTTTCAGAGTGGCGACACGCCAAGATTCTCATAGGAACATGCGTTTGCTGGTTCCTTCTTGACATCGCGTACGTCCTCACTCTCTACACCCTCCGAATTTGGTCTTACCTCGGGTGGTCGCGTGAAGATTCTATGGTATAAATTTGAATCAAAACGTCGTCTTGCAGCAAATGGGATATGCTGGAAACAAGGGAACGGCTTGGGAACGTATTTTCAAAATCTCTACGGGTGGTATCATCATCACGGCATTGGGCATGCTCCCCGGTTCGTTCGTCAGCTTTGAACGATATCGCAGCCTTTGCTAATCGTTGTTAAAGGATACTACGCGACCGTTTTGACAATTGAAATTCTTGGAAGAAAGTGGATTCAAGTCCAGGGATTTCTGCTGGCCGCCCTCTTCCGTTAGTCTTTTCTCGATTCGCTTATACGGTATATGTGACGTTCGAACATAGTGGGAATCCTGGCTGGAAAGTTTTATACCCTCGGTACGGCACCATTTATTGTGTGCTTCGCTTTCCTACAATTCTTCTTCAACTTCGGGCCCAACGCGTAAGCCTCTTCCTTCTCTGCTGCGTCATCATTTCCCTAATGACCGATTCTTTGACCTATAGTACGACCTACGTCCGTCTCCTTGACTTTTTGTTTCAGGCTAAGCTGACGTTAAGCCTATAGTGTTACCCAGCAGAAGGTGACCCCGTTTTCTTCTTGATTTATATCTACTAACCAAAATCACTAATTCAGTATTCCCAACTCGGTATCGTGCTTTCGCGCATGGAATATCGGCCGCTTGTGGTAAAATAGGAGCTATCATATCTGCACTAGCGTTTAACACGCTCAGTAAGAGAATAGGAACGCCCGCTATTCTTTGGAGTACGTTGCCTCCCCCTTTGATGCCTCAGCCCATATATGACGTTTTCGTTTCTAGTTTTCTTTGGTTGCTGTATCGTCGGAGCAGGTGCGTAAAAAGCCATCGCTTATGCGTCGAAATGACATCCTGACTCTTTTACTTCAGTCGTTACATTGTTGCTCCCAGAGGTTAAAGGCCGCGACCCAGACGAAGTACTTGCGCAGGAGTTGAGGGAAAATGCAGCAGCTGGAAGCTTAAGGGGGTTATAATTGATCCACTACATACCAAAAGACAATCGTCACTACATAGAATTAACTGATTATCGATTATCCCGGGGATGTTGGGATTGCAGGTGCCTAGTCAAGTGAACTCAAGTGTGAGATTGACAATCAACAGTTGGTATTACAGTAACATCGTACACTTTGGGCTAACAAAATGAGCTCTATTGCGGTTCTGCGGCTTATACCTTGCTGACAAGGAGCGGGAGTTGAACTTTACCATCTTCGCCAACTACGGTCGGCGTTGCAATGGTCGTCATTTGCCAATATATCTCCTTATTAGAGGGAGCAAAGCGGAAAGACTCGATCAAGAGTGACAATACGACCTCTGTCACGAAAGGTGAGTGAAACAGCGAATAGTCGTATCAGTAGGTGGACTTACTCATTTCAAGTTGAGAGAATTTAAAGCCGCTAAGGGGTAATTTGGTCAAGCAATCACGGGGGAAAATCAGGAGACACACATGCAAGCTCGACCTCCACCCAAGAATGTCATCCTAACAAGACGCGTTTCAGGATGTGAGCGCTGGATACAAAATGAAAGCTCGAAAATGACCCACAGGTGCGAATATACTCCTGGGACATGCGCGTTCGTAACGGACGAAGGAAGAGGAGCAAGCCACCTCTCCGGGATCCATTGAAGCGAATCAGAGCCCCATATTTCTGGGTTCCGATTGGCAGCGATTATCGATATAATGATGTTTGTGTTATTCGGGACCGGAATTTCATGCACGTCCTCTCCGTCGAGACCTTTCAAAGGTTTTGAGAGAGGCATAATGATGTCTTCGCGTGTCCTGTTTTACATGAAGGGCCAGAAGAGAAGTTCAACGACAGATTTTAAGTCAACAAAAGGAGAGCACATACGTCCTGGAGAGATACGATACCGGAGGATAAAGGCGAAGAGTTTCTCTGCATACAGCATCGAGATATGGGAGTGTAACCAGTTCATCGTAAGTGAGACTCCCAGTCTTAGAACGGGCCTCTGTGATCTCATGACGTAACTTCTCTTGAATGTGTTGGTGCTGCGCTAGTAAATGCAGCGTGCGGGATATTGCGTTTGACGTCGTGTCTACTGCAGCAAATGTCAAACCTCTTGTCAGACGGAGTGGGGTCAGGTCATTCAGATGTGGGGCACAGATGAGGGATACGCACGCGACTTGTGCAACAAGTTCAGACTCGTCAAGTTTATCTTCCTCTGATGCGTCCATATTGGCTCTCACTACCATGGAGTCAGTCGAAGGATCTCGCAGGTGGAAAAAAAAATAGTGTACTTAGAATGCTCAATATATCCTTTCCTTGCCCGACCTGTCTTGCAACAGCTTCATCCCCATCCAACAACGCCCTTTTCTTTGACTCGAAAATATTCAAGGAGGTGTTGTAAATGGTATCAACGATGTCGCGCACGTCGTGCAAGCTCTTCCACGGAAGGAGATCGACGATGAAGCGGCGCATTTTGGGGGTTCCAACGTTGACCAACTGCCACCCATACGAACGGATGAATGCGAATTGCAGAAGAGCGGGACTTTAGCGATCATAAGTTTTGTTATCGACTGCAAAGGATTTGGCGAGGAAACTTACCCTAGCCGTTTTATTGCCGCGCTATATGAACTATGGGTCGCGTCTTCTGCGAGAGTGTCGAAGGAGTGGCCAAATCCGCTCTGACCTATCAACTCAAGCGCCGTCCGGGCCATCCACGGTACAACGTCGATCTAAGTAGAATTATGTCAGGAATCCGAATAAACTTTGGTAACGCCATTTACCTCCTGAGGACCATTGCCGACCTTCTTCGTAATAGAATCTCGAAGCTGAAGAAGATGAGCTCACATTAATATATCAAAAGTTGAAGGCGTGATACTGACTCTATGAGTCACCTCATAGAAGATTGGCACTGACGAGGCATTCAGAAACATGAAGACGCCAAAAGAAATTGAGGATTTCGCTGACCCATCTCGCGCATATGCGCAATAGAAAACACCGGGTTAAGCATCTTCCTTTGTCGGCGATGGTACTGCCCTTTTCAAAAAAAATTAAAAGGCAGCCTTGAAATGGGTTTCACACAAACCTAAAGTCGAGAACAAAGATTTGCCGAAAAGGGTACGATTGCTTCTGGGCAACCGGAGTTACTCACTCAGAAAGGTGAATGGTCAATGGAAGCAGGATTAATTTACTGAATGAATGCTGATGTTTCTTCGTAGACATATTGATCCTGTAGGACGGCAATCGTGAGCGGGTAAAAGGCAACAAGAGCGCTAACTTACCTTGACAACGATATGGTGCAAGGCCTTTGGGTCGAATACGTATAGCTGATTTTCCTATATTGTTTGAACAAGGCGTCAGAATGTACCCTGCCCGTATGGAGAGTTAACGGACACCAAAGAGGGCCTTGACCTTCACCACACCTCCGTCTAATGTACTCGTGTGTTAGTGTAAAGCTTCCTCAATCAAAGCGCAACATAGCACTTACACTTCGCCGCGATATTCTTATGGAACTCCCACCCGTGAACAGCGAACAATTGCCGAAAGTTTCCTGTGGTATATATATTTAGACATGGCCCACTTCACGAGGGACAACCTCAAACCTTTGAAAAACGATGGGGAAGGGGGACCGGGTATGTTGTCCAGGGCTGTCTTTACCACGTACTGGCGAAATAGACGCCAGAAGGCCAAAGATAGACCGTATAGCAGTATCCCTTGGAGAATCAGAGCAAGCATGGTAGGAACTGAGGAAAGAATGAAGATGATAGGGTCAAACCACAGGACCTATATAGTGTCGCACTGCCGCAGTAGCCATATACAAGAAGTTCAAGAAGCACGAGTAGAGCCGATGTCCATCGGGTTGATGACAGAGTGGTGAGTACGTTGAGATGACGGTTATGGGTACGTTGATACAACCCTTGCCACGAACACGGATCAGGATCCATGTCCCCAGATTCACAAATACCGAGACGTTCTGGCTTTCCAGGGCCGAGAAGCAGGCATTGTCAGCAGCAGAAAGTAAGATGATTTGAGAAGCTCCACGTAGACATGAGGCGATTGGAAACCACTCGTTTCCTGTAAGACTTGTTTCCATGTAAGTATAATTTTCGACGAGACTACAACCTGAGAAATGTGAGACTGCGAAGGCTTGTCAGGAGGATTAACAACTTCGAACCTGAAGAGTTGCAACAGGCGCTGCGAAGCGAGGGAAAAAGAAGCACTGCCAATCAAGAAGCCTCGTTTTCCAGGCAACCGTTATTTATATTCAGCGATTATCAGGTGACTGTATCGATTCTTGCGTTGCCGAACGGACATCAATGTAGACAAAATGGGGGAAGTATACCTCGGTCCAATATCGACCCGATGTCGCTCCCAGGTATGATGTATCGTTATCAGCACGCACACCACGAAGGGTAATAGAGCGCCTGATTATTCAACCACGATTTGAAGCGCGGGACTCTTCAGGTTCGCAATAAGCTTTTTAACGTCTATAATCATTGCGAAACAAAGGAACCAGATGATAGAACATGACGAATGGCGTACATACGGGGATCGTAGAATGCGATGTCGATGCTCGATTGCGAAGCCAGAGTCCATAATTTTAGAAGGCGAAATGTGCTTGTTAGCGTGTTGTTTTTGATACGGGAGGGTGGTTCAGTGCAGTCACGATGATCAGATGTCTCAGACGGTGGTAGTACAAAACTGAGCTCCGCCGGTGTCAGACCCTGCCTTCGGCTCGTTTCGCAGGCTAAGTTAAGCGTCCTGCCTGTATCCTGAGTTTCTGGCTTGCCTTAAGACCTAAAACGAAAGCCCCAGTAAACTTTGAAGCGTGCATACACCACATGACACACCAAAAGGTTTTCAACTTCTATCGTCGTGTTGTCAGACCACAAGAGCACATGCTTCATAGGTGTTTTGAATTGAGTGCTCAGCGAGGGAGGACGCTCGACTCCGAATTTTCCTCATTTCACCTGTGATAAATTCTGAATCAGCTCACAGGAATGAAATAGCGCGTAAATGAATTCTTACCTATTCCTGACCCCACATCGCCACGTAACACACATAGGGCAGAGAAGGAGGGGGACATGTGAAGGCGTGGAAGAAGGGAAAATGGAACGTGCGCACAAGGCCCATTGGTGAAGGGGTGGCAGAAGATTGACATGACGAGAGGGGCACAAAGAAACACAAAAGAAAAGAAGGGGAAAAGAAATGTGTACGAGACGCCCCCAGCACGGGGTAAAGGGGGAATGTGTACCGGCGGAACGCAAGTCAACCCCTGAAAAGGAGGATGGTCGAGACTAGAGGTAGCGATGATGGGTGAACGCGGGAGGATACGGGAAAGAGAGGGCACTCATGTCCATGATAACACAGACAATCGGAATGCAATGAGGGACGCAACGAGGTGTGAGGGTGACGGTGAATCGGGGAACGCAGCAATACGTCAACGAGAGTTTCGAGCGCGTTTGTGTATCGGAACATTGGTACTAGACGAGGACAAACAGAGCGGATGAGAACGACTCGGAGTGGAGGAAGGCGTACACGTCATATACCTCCCTCTCACGATGAGCGCATCGAGCCCCCCATAATGCTGAAGTGAAAGCATTCTTTGCCTCGGCCATCCGCCATGCACCAGATTCTCTGATCATCCAGGATGTTCTGAAATTGTACCTGCTCGAGCGTCAGAGTATGGCTGTTGAGAGGGTTGTTAGTCGACGAACAAGGGGAAAAGGGGAAAAGCAATGGAGGGGGCCGAAAACTTGCGGCCTGAAAGTGTCGAGAATTTGGGGTGTGGTGCATGGAAGATTGGAAGTGACAAACGCGTTGATCACGTGCTGAAAGCCTTCTCTTCACCATTTCGTCACTATTAGTATCCAAGCAGAGGTCCTGAGATGGGGCACGTCCTCCGAAGCTACATCTGAAGTCCACGTTTGTCCAACGTATCCGTACCGATGAAGCGAGTTGTATGTGCCGTGTCTGTTGGCCGACATTCAGATGGGGAGTTTGTCATTGACCTTGGTTGAAGTTGGGCAGGTGGTGGTGCGGGCTGTTAGATGTTTCGCGTTCATCGTTACTACGCGGAACTTGGAGGACAAGGGGACCACAGCATCGTGCCCCCATACCTCTTGGAAAGAAGGGCTATAGTATGTGCGTATGCCCAAGTTCTGATTGACCTAACTCACTCGTGGCTACAGTCGGGGAACGCAACTCTTCTCTTCTGGTCCAGTGGCTTTCCCGCATCGTTGACAACTTCGATAAGTACCCTCAGCGACAAGCCCTCGTCTCCACCCAACCGAAAAACGGCAAAAAATGCGAATCAATTTCATGAGCCTGCGCATACGAAATTCTTGCGTGAGTTGAATCTTTTTCTTTCGCAGTTGTTGGGAGTATGATTCCATATTGACTTATTCATTCCTGCGTCGCTCTTCATGATTTTAGGCACTGCTTGATATCATTATTCGGGAAGCATGTAATTGCAATCCGCTTGAGTGGCGCGCTCTGAATTGTGCCATGTGAGTGTACAAGCAAAGTTATTCCGAGGAGGAATGCTCAGTTGATTCGTCCAATGACACGAAAGAAACTAATCACTGAAAAAAGGTTAATCTTCGTTGTCGCGAGAGAGAAGCAATTTTGTTCTGTTCTCAGATCCCGAAAACTTCTCTCTTGTCGACATATGTCTTGGAAACTTGACACAATTGAAGGGAACCGTCAGCTTACCCAAGTCGAAGCGGAGGAAGTGGTATGTGCGATGATGTCAAGGAGTGGAGGAAGCTGAGGGGATGGTTACGATTGCGACTCATTCCATTCCCCCATCTGCGTGCAGACCTACAGGATCCATGCTGCACTTTTATTCTAATTATTTATCTATTATTAGTCTATGTATCGTTACCAGCACTGTGTACCAAGAAACCTTGCCAAAAATATTTGTTTGATCATGAAGTAAGTGCTTTCCCAGTGTTTTTTTTTTGCTTTTCTGGTGAAGATACTGACAACAAAAACAAATCGGTTTCGTCGCTCGAGGAGGAATTATCTGTGCGCTGGTCTTCCGCACGAAGGATGTTATGCATTCAAACATGATATATTTTTGCATATTCACTAACGGATGTAAGGTGAAGAAATGAAATGACCTGTAATGACAGTGTGATTACGATTCGGAGCCATTGAAAGATCAACGTCCAAAAATTAAAATGTTCATGTTTAATATGTGTGCGTAGATCTGTTCAAAAAAAAAGCCACGTCAGAAAGCGCTTAGAAAGTAAGGGGTTAAAAACTGACGGAGTAGCAGCCGGAGCGGGACCCTTGGGAAGCGTAGAAGTGCACTGGAAAAAAAATCATAAGAATTAAGGAAAACATTGAAACTATTGAAGCATTCGCACGTCCTGTGGAACACCTGAGCCTTTGCCAGCCGATCCAGCTGGCGACTTGGAAGGGGTGTTGTTGTCCTGTGGAGCTGTAGGAGCGACGGAAGGAACGGCGGGTCCTGCATTCGGTGCGGGAGCAACTGGGCCGTTCGTCGACACTGGAGAGGCTGGGCCATTAGATGGGGCTGGTCCAACATGGGGAAGGGATGAGCTTGGTTGCCCCGCGGGAGGAGCAGCGACATATGCTGGACCCGTTGGAGCTGGACCATTGGCTGTTGCAGGCTTCACATCAACTGGGGCAGGGGAACCTTGCTTGGTATCATGTGGTGCAGGGCCGTTGGTGGATGGGGAAGAGGATGGTACAGGACCTCCTTGAGCCGCAGTGGGTGCAGGCCCGTTGATGGGAGGGTTAGACAACGACGCGGGAGGAGCGACAGGTGCTCCTTGATTTTTAGGATCAGTGGGCGCGTTGCTGTCGGTGTGTTGCGGAGTGTATGGCACGGAACCTCCTTGAGCACCAGTAGGTGCAGGACCGTTGACAGGTGGGAGAGACGATGATGCAGGAGGAGCGATAGGTCCTCCTTGATTCTTAGGATCAGTTGGCGTGTTGCTGCCAGTGGGTGGCGAAGAGTATGGTGCGGGACCTCCTTGAGCTGCAGTGGGTGCAGCACCATTGATGGGAGGAATAGACAACGACGCGGGAGGAGCGACAGGTCCTCCTTGATTTTTAGGATCAGTTGGCGCCTTGCTGCCAGTGGGTGGCGAAGAGTATGGCGCGGGACCTCCTTGAGTTCCAGTAGGTGCAGGGCCATTGACAGGAGGGAGAGACGACGATACAGGAGGAGGGGGATGTGCTCCCAAGTCCTTGGAATCAGTTGGCGCGTCGCCGCCGCTGGATGGGGGGGAGTATGGCACGGGACCTCCTTGAGCAGCAGTAGGCGCAGGACCGTTGACAGAAGGAGGGGGACGTGCTCCTGAGTCCTTGGGATCATTGCTGTCGGTGTGTGGCAGAGTGTACGGCGCGGGACCTCCTTGAGCACCAGTAGGCGCAGGACCGTTGACGGGAGGGAGGGATGACGATGCAGGAGGAGGGGGACGTGCTCCTGAGTCTTTGGAATCAGTTGGCGCGTCGCCGCCACTGGGCGGGGGAGTGTTTGGCGCGGGACCTCCTTGAGCACTAGCAGGTGCAGGACCGTTCACAGGAGGGAGGGATGACGATGCAGGAGGAGGGGGACGTGCTCCTGAGTCTTTGGAATCAGTTGGCGCGTCGCCGCCGCTGGGTGGGGGAGAGGATGGCGCAGGACCTCCTTGAGCACCAGTAGGTGCAGGACCGTTGGCAGGAGGGAGAGTCAATGACGCGGGAGGAGTGACAGGTCCTTGATCTTTAGGATCAGTTGGCGCGTTGCTGCCAGTGGGTTGCGAAGAGTATGGTGCGGGAGCTCCTTGAGCTCCAGTAGGCACGGGACCATTGACGGGTGGGAGGGACGACGATACAGGTGGAGGAGGAAGAGGTCCTCCTGGCGCGTTGCTGCCAGTGGGTGTCTGAGGATCTTGCGCAGGACCTCCTTGAGCACCAGTAGGTGAAGGACCATTGGCAGGAGGAATAGATGACGGCGCATCAAGTCCTGGAGCGCTGTATACCGGAGGAAGCTGGAAGTGAAGCGAGGTAATCAATATATCGCGAAGAATTACAGTATTAGATCTCTTACCGCATGATGATCACCAGGTTCAACTTGGGGTGACTTGTTTGTCAACGGACCCCCTGTGGGTGGGAGATCTTTGGCGGGTGGGGTACCGCCAGGAAGGGAAGACGGGACGATGGGAGCTGCAGGATACCCTTGCGCGGGAGTTCCTTTGGTTGGTTCATTGGACGCTGGCCCGTTTGTCGCGGGGCGATTTGGCGCTGGGTTGTTTGTCGGAGGACCGTTGTGAGCTTTGGGAGCAGGGTTGCTCTGTGGGAGGTACGTTGGCGCTGGACCAGCGGGGGGGCTGCTCACTGGAGGAGGATACTTCAAATATTGGGTCAGATATTGGAGGTTGAGTGAAGTTAAAACCTTCGTACCAATCTCTGACCATCCGCTGAAGGAGCCACCTTCGCAGAATCAGCCGGAGACTCTGGCGCATGAGTATCAAGAACTTGGACCGGCGCAGGTCCGTTCACAGATGGCGCGGACGCGATCGCGGAAGGGGGCTGAACATAGAGATAAGAGTTTGTTTAGCGTTGAAATAAGCTTCATACCGAATGCTGAATGACACAAGAGGTCGATGGTAGGGGGATAGGACCAGCGTTTGCGAGTTGAATGGCGCAAAGCGCGAAAGCAATGAGCGTGAGGAAACGATTGGCTGCCATTTGACTGGGATTAAGTGGATAAGAATTGAACGAAAAGAAAACTGGGTTAGATGGCCTGAGCAACCGAGTCACCTTTATACAAGTTCTGAAGAAACGACCCGAAGAACACCTTAACTGCGCACCAAAAAAATCTCCAAACGGAAAGTCTTGGCTCGTTGTTAAACGTTAAACCCAGAGGTAATTTTCGTTCCTTCACACGACAAGAGCAACACCTCCAGAGCCCTAAACTGCGCATCAGTTAATGGAGTAAATAGCAGCGATAAAACAAGAGATAAAAATAACCACAGACCTTGCGCTCACAAAATCTGATCCGCAGATCGGTCTTATGCTGCATGTATAAGTACGTCCCTGGCTACTTAGACTCACGTTGTTCTTTAATGATAACATTTCGGAGCCCATCAGCTGCGGAAGGAGTGTGATTGGAGAAATTTACGCACATTGTATTGCCAGCTTTCCTGTAGGCTCGGGCTTGCGGCTGGAAACCCTCGGAGAATCAACGCCGCCATAGCTTGAATTCATGATTAAATTTCAACAGATGGTATTCAACTGCCATTTCGCGTAAAATGGAACACTGCTGACATTCCGCACAATGCTCACCAGAATACACTCCGGCTTTTGAAGCCCTTTCAAAGAACGAAAGGATGAGCTTGAGAAACAGAGAACAACCACGCGGGGATGTCAAAATCGTCTTCTTGCCCCTCGAAGAGGGGAGACGAGGTATCCAGTGCCGGCGTACTTCTCAAGTGCCGCTATGTCATCCAAGTATAACGGGAAAAGAGTCGGTCGACGTCGTGCATTTGGATCTCTATCAAATTTTTTCAGCTTCGTCAAGGTAGACTTCACAAGCTGGAAACTAGACCTATTATTTATCCAAGTTGGATGAAGGAACAGGGAATCGATTCGACAACAATAATGAGTCGCAGATCATCGATCAACAGAGTATGGGCCCAATCTAAAACTATCAGGCATCAGGTGAATGCGAATCAATCATAAACGAAATGCGCAACGATTCAAAGCCACTCGTCCAGACCTCTATTAACTCTGATCCTTTGCCTGCTCAATGCATCAAGTAAACCCCAAATTCGAAGTTCCCGCCAGTTTTGCACACCTGCGCGTCGGCAGAGTCGGAAAGGGAGTGGTGGCACACGTAGAGCGACTGCGCTCCGCAAATTAACTGTGTGGTCCACAAAAAGCTCAATAGAGGTCGAAATTTGAGAACGGAGAGAATGTCCAAAGGCTGAAGTTGGGAAAGGCAAAACAATCCCGGCTTTTGCTTGTCCTTGCCAAACAACTAGCTTGGTGTTTCGTACGCGTAGGTGTACACAGGGCGCGTCAAAGTGCGTGCAGTCAAGTTGGGGAAGGGGGGTACACGTAGATAGCTCCGTCAAAAGCGGGCAAGACCGTCTGAAGTTGATGCGTGCTGAAGAGAGGGATAAATTGAACGTTCAACTTCGCGGCGCTGGTAGAAAAGGGGTGATAACTCGCCTGTATGCGGTCCCTCCGTAACATCCTGACAAATTGTCGATGTCTTGTCGGGTGGTGATGCAAGTGCCGAAGTCGCGAAGTGGAGAGAGCTGAGCGCGTCAATCTGCGATTGTTGGAGTCCACGAATATAAAATGAGAAAGCTACAATGCCACGCGGACTTTGTTTGTGCTATGCCTTCGGAACCTAACACGAATCTAATTTCAAACCTCAACAAAACCTCGACTTCCGCCATCGATATCGTGTGATGGCGGAACGACTTCCTGACGAGCTTCTAAAGGAGATATTGTCACCGCTGCTTGACGTATCTGAAGAAAAGTTTCTAGACTCTTCTGACCTCGCAAAATTTCCCTTTTCCCTTTCTCCCCTATCTTCGTCGGTTGTCCTGGAAGTCTGCAAGAGCTGGCTGCCCATCTCCACCCCCTTGCTCTACCGTGTCGTCATCCTTCGGTCCAATGCTCAGGCCAAAGCTTTAGAGCGTGCACTGAAAAGTAACAAATCATTTGGTCTATTCATCAAAAAGCTGCGCGTGGAGGGTATGGGGCACAATGAAGACGATTCTCCAGGCCTCGCCGAACATCGCGCACCTGTGGGTTACATTGGCTCTGAGATCTGAGGCGAACGTATCTGGCCTGTGCCTCTCGCTTTCGAGTATCAACCCGTCGCGCGTTACACCGCTATTTGGGCCCCAGGGTGATGGCAGAATGCCGAAATTCCTGATCGGCATCAAACCTCTCCCCTGTCGGCTATCCAATTGACAGCTGTTGGGCAGCCTGCCGGATCCCAGCTGATAGCTAGGAGTTTACTTTGTGGACACCAGCTCTCGTCTAAAGCTGTTCACCAGCGTCGCCCACAAATTATGATACCTCCACATTTCTCACTAAAGTACCATGTTTTTATGAAGTGCATAGTATCTAGCACCTCTTAAACCCTTAAATTTATATTTTCTCATGTCAGATTCACCCCCCTTTGGAACAACTTTAGCGAAACGCACTTGAGTCGGTTGAGGAAGAGTGTGGGAATTATGTTCATACTCAGCGTACTCCGCAGCTTCAAAAAGGGCGCAAACTCTTGTCATCAACCCCATTGCCCTCCCTCCTCAGGCTACAACCTCACCACAATCACACGTCTTTGCCGCTGCCACCATCGTTATCGACCACGTCATGCCTCTCCTCCGTCTCCAGCTCCACACCAACGCCCAACTGGCAAAGTTTGGAGGGGGTCAAGCGTTGCCAGCAACGACACCACCAACCAGCCACGGACGCGAACTCGCTGCCACGTCGACACCCTGTTGACCAACCCCGGCGTCATGCTCGACGTCCCCTCGCCTGTCACGTTAGGCTCCCTTGCTTGGTAAGTACTATCGGGGGCTGCTGCCCTCACTGTTTCGTTTGTCCAAACCCTGTCGCAGTAAGTCGTTGACGTCAACCTATGATGTCTACCTGCTAATGTGTACATTCCCTCTCTAGAGTACTTCACCCCTCATGTCGCTAACTGCTCGCCGTCACGTCACCTTCACCAGTCAACGAAGGGACCATCAGTCAACAAAGGGACCACCAGTCAACGAAGGGGGGCACATGGGAGAGTGTATCATGATAGCAGGGAAGGGAGCCATTGGGGGTAAGCAATAACATATACCTACCCTCTCCAGTTGCAGTAGTAGTATTGGTCAATCATATATGAATTATCCCCCTCATTGTTACTGAGTAAAAAATATCATAAATTTTTCTAAACTATGTGCTTGGATTGAGGTGGGGATTTGAATTGGATTTTCAGGTGGTTGAATACATAGTGACCATACTATAATACATACCCCCTCTACATAACCACCCACGAGGATGATAGCCAGGATGGTCAGCTGGGAATGGGCTGGACCCGACACGTCTATTCCAGCTAACCTGGCACCAGACCCCTATTAGTTCGATTTTGAGCTGGTGGCCAGCATCCGTCACACTGGTGACAATGTGGGAAAATGTAGTGGAGATGCCGCGTGCTCCAGGTTGCTTCCACATCTGGCCCAAATAGTGGTGTACATTGCATGATTCTTGGTATGAGGCTCGGAATGCCCAGGTGCTCAAGCTCGCCGAGACGCTACGCCATTGTTTGGAGAAATGGACGAAACTGGTATGTGGATTCACTCTATCAGCTGTTGTAGAACTTATGGTTCTGCACCAGACCACGGTTGATCTACCATATCTTTCAGAGCACCGTGTCACCATTAGTGCGGACTCACTTGCACAATCCTTGGTTGTCTCGAAATCCCTCAAAACTGTAAATGCACTCACCAGGACTTACTATTCCATCCCATCATGGCTTCGGATCCTTGGCGACAGCACCTCCCTCGAGTCTATCCACTTACGACCGACAACCTTCGCGTCCTTTCTATCTCAGCTTCAACAGCTCCCAAGGCTACAGAGTCTGGTGGTCTTCGACGAGGTCTCACCGTCAGTGAATTTCTCTCCTCCGTCAGGATGCCTCCATTTTACATTTTTACGGCAGGGACTCACATGCGTCTGGGGAGATTGAACCATCAAATGACTCAAGTCTGGGTCCCACCTTGATACCTAGCAACTTCACCTCTAATCCCATGCGCGTAACGCCCCTTTCGCATGTATCGCAAGACTTGCGTGATCGCGCCTGGGATTTAATAATTCAGTTCGCAATTGGAATCAATGCCCTCGAAGATGAGCGCCTACCGACATCAGGTGATGTCATAACATGGAACAAAACACGTTTAGCGCTTTGTCATGTCTCAAAATACTTCAAAGTAAGTCTCGAAACCGTTTAATACTTCTCTTCATAACCTTTATCAAACACTCCTGATAATTGTGCAGACGCTGATCGAGCCATATCTATACGCGTATCCCATGTTTACAGGCATAGACTCAAGGCTACGTGGCTTTGCTGCCCGCCTCAAGGAGGACCCATCTCTGCGAACGCGCCTCCGAGCTCTGTACATGGCGGGTGGTGCCATCTATCCCTTCAGAATTCAAGGTGATATACAAGATACTCTTCAGCAAATTTTCGAAGATGGCGCAGTCGCCCACGAGAACAAGATGGCAGTTGTTCGCGTGTGTGGTTTAGGCGAAGCCAGATCCTGTGCGCGCATTCGTTGGGATGTATTCGAATCTATGGCGTCAGCCAGGCCACGTGGTCCAACCATCTCCCTTCGTAACCTTCATATTGAGATCTGCGCTTCGCATCCTTGCAGGTGCGGTTCTGATTGAATTCTCAGAGAGTCCGAAGAACATTAACCGAAATAATCTTCCAAACCTGGAGCGCGTTGAGCTGACGGCGGTCTCTCCCTCCTGCTTAAAGGTGCTTTCATTGAAACTGGGTATGGCTGACTGTTTCTAGATTACCGATGTTGCATACCATGTCCCTTCCATCGTCGAAGGGTAAAGCACTGCTGTTTCTGGAATCGCATGGTTCCAAACTAAGTGTCCTGGACATTGAACTAGAGCATGAACTGAGAGCAGAGAACCTCTCCGTCTTCGACCTTTGTCCAAACTTGGTCTCCTTGACTATGAGGGCATTCAACAATGTGTGTATAGTTTCGAGCCTCGTTTGCGCTTTCCTTTGATATTTGAATAACAATTTTACAGACTCAGGGTCTCCTCAATCCTGCCAGCCAATTCACACAGTCGAAGCTCACAAAGATCGTCTTGCTGAGGAATCCAGCTATCAGTGGCAAGAGGTTCGATACTTTCGAATAGCCATTATCTTCAGAACTAAATCCGAGTATCCAAGATTCAACCATAAAATTCACGCCAGTTTCTTTGAAGCCATCGACGCCAAGAATTTTCCTGTTCTCCAAGAAATACAGGTAGACTTTTGCGAGTGGCCGATCCTCGAGTACGTGGCGATTCCTTCGTTCGCCCAGATCAATGTCTGATTAACTCACGCTCAACTCATAGGCATGAGATAAAGAAGAGTGTCTGGCCTAGGTGGGCCGAATGTCTGGCAACACATAATATTAGGTTGACAGACAAGGATGGACGGCATTGGAGGCCCCGGTTGCAGTCGTCGAGACGCCGATGACGCGTGGACCACCGGTCGACGGAAATCTTGCGATGGGCCGCGCCGCCTGTGCCCTTTGCCTTGGTTAGCTGAGGGTTAACGCAGTTGCCCTTGAGAACGGTTCCGGAGAAGGCCTATCGCGAGAGGGACATGTTTGATCATTGTGGGGGTATTGAACGCAAAACGGAGCACGACTTGGCAGTTTGACATACCGAAAACATCAGTGGAAAGTGCGAGTGAGCAGCTGGCCAGCGTTTCGAGATGGAGGGTTCTAACATGTTGAATGCTACGATTCGGCGTTGCTCTCGAGAGCTTTATTGCTTGGTTTTTGGAGTGGTGTCGAATCCTTGTTTTCTTGCCGTTCTGGATGCGCTTGCTACCAACTTCGTCTGATCGAGTATGTGTGTTATGCATCACGTGCCAAATATTGTGCCAAACACCAATGAAGTTCAACTTACACAGTTACACTCGACGCCAACTCGACGCGTTCAACACAAAGTGAAAGATGCGAAGCAGAATAACTAGCGGGAGGAAGTTAGTCTTCTTGGCCTTTCGCCGCTGAGGAAGAGAAGCTATATGGGGCCTGGGCTACCTCTTGCAGCTCTCGTCCCTTTCTCACTGCCCCGCACAGCTTTGCTTGGCGACGTTTATGAATCGACCCGCTCGCATGATGCTCCTAGCAACCCAAACTACCCACCAGTAATCACCATGAGCCATCCTACAAGCGAAGATATTATTCGAAGAGTCAAACTAGTCCTTGTAGGAGACGGAGGGTGCGGAAAGGTTTGTATCCTATCACAACTTTAGGAGGGTCTTTGCTCAACTCGATAAAACAAGTCGTCACTTGTGACTACCTACGTATCTGGAGATTTCCCAGAAGTGGGTACCATCATTTAACTTTCTCTCACTACCCTTCAATGGTTTACCAGGCATACGTTCGCACTGTTTGCGACGTCTGCACGATAAATATCGACGTCGACGGAAAGCAGATTGAATCCTCGTTGTGGGATACTGCCGGCCAACAAGATTATGCTTGCCTCAGACTTTTAACATACACCAGCTGTGATGCGGTTATGATTTGCTTTGCCATCGATTCCCCGGTGTCGCTACAAAATGTTCAAGAAAATGTGAGTTTCTCTGATTGTATATTTAACCCTCACTCCCAAATTTGAATTCGCAATAGTGGATTGAAGAGGTACTGCATTATTGCACTGGGGTACCGATACTTCTCGTCGGATGTAAAATGGACCTAAGGAACGATCCTGAATCGATTGATAAGCTCGAGAAGATTGGCAGAACACACGTTACGCTAGAAGAGGTTTGCATCTACGACTGTCGTTCTTCTCTTAAAATTCCTCAACGGCTTTTAGGGCATGTCGGTAGCTCAAAAGATTGGAGCGACGCATTATTTGGAGACTTCCTCCAAAAGAGGAACTGGTGTTCATGAAGTCTTTGAGCGTGCTGCGCGTGAGGCTTTTCGATACCATGTAGGAAAGGAGAAGAAAAGGCGTCGGGGAATCTGTACTATTGTATAACGAGCTAGGTCATTGAGCCCTGACACCTTATTGACCCATTCGTGTATTTGGAAGTCAGTGCGTACAAATGTTGTCCAATTTACAAAAATGTTCTATGCTAGCAAGAGAATAAATCATAGAATCGACGTCCCCAGATACCACCCAAATTAATCTTCGTGTTTGAGTACTCCATGACATCACTTTACACCCTACTAACGTGAAGTGGAAGTTGAATTTTAGTGCCCTCGCCAGCCACAGTCGGCGTAGCAACAGTGGTCATTTGCCAGAATATCTTCTTTTCGGAGGGAGCGAAGCGGAAAGACTCGATCAAAAGTGACAGCACCACCTCTATAGCATAGCCAAAAAAAGTGAAAGGTCATCATAAAAGAAAGAGTTGAAACGTCGCTTGGAAGACGTACTGATTTCAATTTGTGATACTTTAAAGCCGCTATGGGAAACTTAGTCAAGCTATCGCGTAGAAAAACAAACCAAAACGTACATGCAAGCCCGCCCTCCTCCAAGAAACGTCATCCTACACAAGATGGCGTCAAAATAAAATAAAATCGGTACAACTGCCGACTCACAAGTGCGAGTAGATTCCTGGGACATGCGCATCGGAGACAGATGAGGGAAGAGGAGAAAGCCACCGCTCCGGGATCCATTCAAGCGCATCGGGGCCCCAAATATCCGGGTTCCGGTTAGCCTCAATGATTGATATAAAGAGGTTTGTGTTGTTCGGGACTAATATTTCATGGATTTCCTTTCCGTTGAGACCTGTCACAGGCTTAGAGAGAGGCATTATGATGTCCTGCCGTGTCCTATATAAAGATATAGTCAGAAAGAATTGACGACATTGGAAAAACAGAGTGCGCGCACGTTCTAGTCAGGAATGACACCGGAGGGTAGAGGCGAAGAGTTTCTCTAACAATGGCTTCAAGATATGGTAGAGCACTCAGTTCATCGTAAGGTAGGTCTCCATTCTCGGCACGGGCCTCGGTGATTTCACGGCGCAATTTCTCTTGGATTTCTGGGTGCTGCGCTAGTAAATGGAGCGAACGAGATAGTGCGCTCGACGTTGTGTCCACCGCAGCGAATGTCAAGGCACTAATCAGAATGAAGGGGTTCAACACAACGGCATCATTACGACACAGCAGATAGTACACACGTTATTTGTGCAATAAGTTCATCTTCGTCAAGTTTATCCTCTTCTGATGCGTCCATGTTGGCTCTCACTAAAAGAGATCATGGAAAGAATTTAGGCATAAAACCGGATTGACGTACTCAGCATGCTCATGATGTCCTTACCCTGCCCAATCTGCCTCGCCACGACATCGTCCCCGTCCAACAATGCCTTCTTCTTTGATTCGAAGATTTCTATGGATGTCCTATGCATCGTATCGACAATGTCGCGCGCGTCGTGTATGGCCTTCCACGGAAGCATGTCGATGATGAAGCGGCGAAATTGTGGGCTACCAATCTTGGTCACAAAGTACAAATATTCTTGAACGAACACCATCTTCATGGCAGCCGACCTTGAGGGATGTTCATTCCATGTTTTAAAAAAAAAGTCTGCAGACGAACTCACCCTAAACTTTTCATTGCTGCACTGTATGGATTTGGGATGACATTTTCTGCAAGAGTGTCAAAGGAGTATCCAAATCCACTCTGGCCTATCAGTTCAAGCGTGGTTCGCCCCATCCACGAAACCATGTCAATCTGAAATTTATTGAATGAGGAGATAGAGAACATCTCGGTGTTGCGGCGTACCTCTTGGGGACCGTTGCTAACCTTCTTCGCAATGGAGTCCCTAAGCTACAGCAGAAGTTGAGTTCGTTTCGACATATCAATGACCTCAAGCTGACTCTATGAGTTACACTGTAGAATACGGGTACTGTGGAACCGTTTGTGAACACATCGGGAAGACGCAGCGAATTGACTGACCCATCTCACGGATATTGGCAACAGAAAATACTGGGTTGAACATTTTCCTTTGCCGGCGGTGGTAGTCCCCTTGAATAAATCAAGACCGCGGATACATAGTGTTCACTCGCGTGACATACCTAGGGTAGACATCAACGCTTTACCGAAAAGCAAAAGGTTTCCTCTGGGTGACGGAGGTGGTCAGAGTGGTAATGGAATGGTCATTCAAAAGAAAAGAATTACTGTATGAATGCCGATGTTTCTTCATAGATGTATTGATCCTGCCGGCCGTGAGCGCTAATACGTTATCAAACGGAGTAACTGACCTTGATAACGATGTGGTGCAAAGCCTTTGGATCGAATACGTAGAGCTGGTTTTCCTATATTGTTCGAACAAATTGTTTGATTGCATTCTTCCTCCAAGAAAAGTTAACGCACACCAAAAAGAGCCTTAACCTTCACCACTCCTCCATCTAACACACCCGCGTTCAGTTCCCCAATCAATGTATAACAGAGGACTGACATTTCGCTGCGATGTCCTTGTGGAAGTCCCAACCGTAAATCGTAAAAAGTTGCCGAAAGTTTCCTGCGATAAATGCTCAGGGACAATCCATTCCGCGAGGAGAAATATACCTTGGAAAAACGATGGAGAGGGAGGTCCTGGGATGTTATCCAAAGATGTCTTTACGAAGTACTGGCGGACTATCCGCCAGAACGCGAAAGAGAAGCCGTATAGAAATATCGCTTGAAGAATTAGATAGAGCATGGGGGCGGAGCATGAATAGAGAAGGGGTGAGAGAGAGCATCTGTTTGGCATATATAGCTTCGCTAATTTGAGACTGAAACCGAGATGATTGGATCACATGTTCTTCGGTGGATGACGGAGGTATGAACAGGTTGGTACAACCCCAGTTGAGACTATTCGTCAGCTCCCCCAGGTGAGGTAAAAGAATGAGCGCCAGATAGGAAGGGCCGCAAGGTTGACGTGGGAATCCGTATTTGTCAGGTAGCCATTGTTATAGACTCCCGACCAATCCTGCCTGTGAGCTCTACGAGATGGTTATTACGATAATGTATAGGTGAGAGATGCGTCGCGTACAAAGTCCGAAAGGTGCCAGGGCCCAGGTGAACGTCTTTCCCACACTCCGATGCTTTTTTTGTAAGGAAGCATGTTATCGCTCCCAGTAACCGCCCATAGACCATCCGAGTGTTCCCTCGGGTTTGAGTTACACCGGCCTGCTTTTCTCCACTAGTTACTGACCACAGACGATTTCTGGACATATCTAGACACCGTCGGATGCTGAGGAAAATGAAGGAATCTGCGAGAGCACGAAGATAAGGATTTCCGGCGCTTCACATTGCAAGGCGCTCGCCAGTCGCGATCGTCCCCCAATGTCGTTTCCCTGAACTCCACCAAGGCTTAATGGAACAACGAAATATACAGACATTGCACGACGTCGAGTGTCGATCAGGGGACACGTGTGTGTGATCATTGCCTTCCTACGTCTCATTCAAATTGAATTCCCCCACTACGTCAAACGCCAAAGTCAAGCTAAGCCATTTTCTGGGGTGTGCGAGCGGTTGTGGGGTTTTTCGTGCCTGTATTCATGTGAGCGGGGAACGTGAGGCGACGAATGGAACTTCTTGGAAATGGCGTGTCAGTGTGTGTGGAGAAAGACAAAGGAGCGGGGTAACACTCGAATTGCACTCTTGTACCAGAGACGTGTGGTTCAACTGGTTGATCATTCACGTGATAGGGAAATCAGTGTCACGTTTGTCAATTTGTGCAGCCACAATGCACATCCATATCCACAGCACCCTTGACGCTGAGGAGATTTTAAAATGAGCATGGGCAGAGATCGGGTGGCTTCTTTTGAACGAAAGGGGGACGGGAAGGGCGAGAAAGGGTGTTGCTTTCCGTCGACAGGAGGTGTCCCATAAGTATCTCTCACTTGAAATTTATTGGTACTGAATTTGTACTGAATACTTGGAAGGTTATGGCACTTAAATCCAATACACCAAGAGCCTAAAAGAAAACAATACATCGCCTTGTTGATCTGACTAATAACTGTCGTTTTTAGTTCCTCCCCTTGTGCCCTGCCGCCTCCCAGGTGGGATGCAACAATGGATGCCCGGGCCCCAGAATTCATCATTTTCGACACCGGTTTCCTCGTTAAGTAAATTATTCGGTGCGATGTTAGTAACCTCAAGTATCTTTACCAGAATCATGCTGACTGTGGACATTGGGAACTGTTACTAAAGTTACAAGATGTTTCGCCTTACCAAGGAAGGTAATGGGTTGACGGGAAGGAACATTTCAGAAAGAAAGAGACAAAAAATACACCAAAAAATCATCCCAACGCTTCAGTCCCTCTTAAGATCGACCCTGGTAACTTGAAGAGGCAGTTGAATTTTACCGCCTTCGCCTAACACAGTCGGGGTAACGACAGTAGTCGTTTGCCAGAATATCTCCTTCTTGGAGGGAGCGAAGCGGAAAGACTCGATCAAGAGTGACAGCACGATCTCTATAGAACAGCCAGGAAAAAAAAATTAACGACTGTGAGGAAAGAGTTGCAACGTCGCTCCGACGACATACTTATCTCAATTTGCGAAAATTTGAAGCCGCTAGGGAGACTTGGTGAAGCGATTATCCAGTAAAGAAACGAGCACGTACACGCAAGCTCGTCCTCCCCCCATAAACGTCATCCTATGAAAATAATGTCATAATCTAAGAAGAACTGAACAACTGGCCGACGAACAGATGAGAATAGATTCCTGGGACATGTGCATCAGAGACAGTAGATGGAAGAGGGGAAAGCCATCTCTCCGGGATCCATTCGAGCGAGTCAGGGCCCCAAATGTCTGGGTTTCGGTTCGCTCCAATAATCGATATCATGACATTTGTGTTACTCGGGACCAGTATTTCGTGGATGAGTTCTCCGTTGACACCTTCCAAGGGTTTAGAAAGAGGCAAGACAATGTCTCGGCGCGTCCTATTAATTCTTTTGGTGAGAATTGAAAATTGGAGAGAGGACTTGCACGTACGTTCTGGGGAGGAATGGAACCGGAGGGTAAAGACGAAGAGTTTCTCTGACGACCGCATCAAGATATGGGAGGTGCGAGGTCAGTTCATCGTAAGGGAGGTCTCCTCTTTCGGCGCGGACCTCCGTGACCTCGCGACGCAATTTCTCTTGGATGTCTGGATGCTGCGATAGTAAGTGGAGAATACGAGATAGTGCGCTTGACGTCGTGTCGACCGCAGCGAATGTCAGAGCTCTTATCAAGTGGTTAGAAACGATCATCGCGATATACGGCGGGGAATACACACGATACTTGTGCAATAAGCTCATCATCTTCAAGCCTATCCTCCTCTGACGCATCCATATTGGCTCTCACTAATGACGTCAATAGAAAAAGTTCAAACATAGTTGAAGTGACGTACTTAGCATGCTCATTATGTCCTTGCCCTGCCCGATCTGCCTTGCCACGACATCGTCCCCATCCAACAACGCCTTCTTCTTCGATTCGAATATTTCCAAAGATGTCTTGTGCATAGCATCGACAATGTCGCGCACATCGTGCATGTTCTTCCAGGGAAGTACGTCGATGATGAAGCGGCGGAATTGTGGGGTACCAATCTTGGCCAGACGGAACAAGTATGCTTGGACGAGCGAGATCTTCAGCAAAGCCGGCCTGAGGTGACTTTGGCTCCGTAGTTTCATATTAAGATTTCGAGCATGCTTACCCTAAACGTTTCAATGCTGAACTGTATGGATTTGGGGTGACATCTTCTCCCAGAGTATCAAAGGAGTATCCAAATCCACTTTGACCGATCAGTTCAAGCATTGTTCGACCCATCCACGAGATAATGTCAATCTAAGATATATTGAGGACACGGCGAACGTCTCGGTGTTGCAACATACCTCTTGAGGGCCGTTGCTAACCTTCTTCGCAATAGAGTCTCGGAGCTGAAGTAAGGTTCCAGTGTGTATAGATATATCAGCAACCTAATACTGACCTGATAAGTTACGCGATAGAAGGTGGGTACTGGGGCAACGTTCAATAACATGGAGACGTCAGGAAAACACAACTGTTCCACTGACCCATTTCACGGATGTTCGTGACAGAGAATACTGGGTTGAACATCTTTCTTTGCCGACGATGATAGTCCCCTAGAATACATCAAAACGGCGAGCATATAAAGTGTATCCACATCACGTACCGAGAGTCGACATTAAAGCTTTACCGAAGATCAGGAGATTCTCTCTGACGGCGAAAGTTCGTCAGTGGTGGGACCGTAAATCAGAACGAGAGTAAGTACTGAATAAATCCTGATGGTTCTTCGTAGACATATTGGTCCTGCCTACCGTGAGCGACGATAGGGTGTTGCAACAAGTAGCTGACCTTTACAACGATGTGATGCAAAGCCTTTGGATCGTATACATACAACTGGTTTTCCTATGTTGTTTGAACAAAGTGTTAGATTGTACTCTTCCTCTATAAGGTTGGTTGACGCACGCCAAACAGAGCCTTGACCTTTACAACCCCTCCGTCTGTTATGGCTCGTTCAGTTCTGTAATAGATACAAGACGTAGCACTTACACTTCGCTGCAATGTCCTTGTGAAATTCCCAACCGTGAGTCGTGAAAAGCTGTTGATAGTTTCCTATAATGAATGTTCAGGGGTACTTTGTTTCGCGATGAAAAGCATCGTACCTTTGAAAAACGATTGAGAGGGAGGAGACGGGATGTTATCCAGAGATGTCTTTACGACATACTGGCGGATTACTCGCCAGAAAGCGAAAGATACACCGTATATAAGTATCGCTCGAAAAATCAGATAGAGCATGGCGAAGGAAGCGCGGGTCGATATGTAGTCGGAAGGAGCATCTGCCTGGCATATATAGCATCGCTCTTCCAGAGGCGAGAAACAAAAGGCACGAGACGATTACTTCAGCGAATATCCACCGGATAGATGACACAGTTATGAGTACGTTGGTACAAGCCCAGCTGACAATATGAATAAGGATTCATAAGCTCTGTGGGGCGAGGGGAAAGGATTAACACCAAATGAAGAAGGATGGAAGGACGAAAAGGCGGACGCGGGGACCCGTCTTTGTCAGGTAACCATTCCTTTGAGCTTCCGACCAATCCTGCATGTGAGTTCTACGAAATGGTCATTACGCTGATTGATCCCATGAGACGTTCTTTTACATACAAGTGCAAAAGCCCGCGGTGAAGTCGTTCTCATTCTTTGATGTCCTTTTTGGAAAGAAGCACCACGTTATCACCCCCGGTAGCCGCCCATATTACTTATCGAAGTGGAGAGAATCCGAGATACACCCTTGGGACTTTTGTTCTTCGTTGGTGGCCTGAATGGTAATGGGTGGTTGCTGCACATACCTGGACAGCGTTTTTGAGGTGGGGGAATGAGGGAGGTTGGAAGCTAATGAAGATGAGGATTCCAATGGCATCCTTCGGCGCTCCAAGCCCACCTGGCATTTGTCAGTCCCCTGGACTCCACCAACGTTGATTGGAGTGACAGAGTTTACCGACGTCGACTGTCGATCATGGGTCCCTTCATCCGTCTTGATTATTCGCCCCTGAGTAAATTTCCCTCAGCCGATGTGTCATTCATCAGTATGGGAGTTGTATTGAGGCCTATTCCCCAGAGCTGAGATATGGTTGCGATGAGCGGCTGGAATTCTGTGCCCGTTTGTTATGTAAATCTCTCACCTGAGTACGTCAAGGATCCGGAGTACGTGGTGGGAGTTGAAAATCAGTGTCACAGTTGCGTGATGTTGAGATGATACTGAAGTCACGCCGTCTCCTCGTCCAACATACAACTCAGAGCTCTTCAGCTTCCAATTCACATATCCACTACTTGCAGAAGTGTATACTTTTACTAGGATTATCAAAGGTAATACTGTTCGGTCATCTTACGTCGTGCGTACTAGGTTCTTAACGTTAACGACCGTGGCGTCATCCATCGAATCCAACACCGGCGGAGGTGGTCGTGCAGGACGAAAATCCAAGAGGTCGGATCGTGTTTCTACACGCGATGGACAAGGCGATGGCGTAAGGAAGGCATGGCCTAAGAAAGTAGCTTCTCCAAAGGTCGATGGGAATAAGATCCGTCCAACACACTGTAAGTCGGGATCTTCACAATTTAACTCTATTTTTGATCCCTCACCAGTTCTCGCTCTCCCTCTCGTAAGTCCTTCCTTACTTATGGACAACTCGATTCAACTGAACTGGATGAAGAACAACCACCGTACTCTGCGCAGTCGACGCTTTTCAAAATGCGTTACTAGCACAAGGGCGTCCCGACCCTCAAGTTCCCGGAGCGTCGACACCCATTGGCGGGCTCGACAAATCCATCGTGATCGACCCAAGAAGGATACATCTCACTCTCGGCGTAATGGCGCTCGAGGCCAACGATTCAGATCCAAGCCCATCCTCATCTACACCAACCAAGAAAACACCACAAACCGCACTCGCACTCCTCGCTTCCCTCTGCCCACATATCCTAGACATCCTCAACGGCGATGAGGGCGTGAAAGTAACATTAAACGAGATGTGGTGGTTCCCTGAAGGCCGGGGGAACGGCAAGGGCAAGAACGTCCTATTTTTCGGGCCGGGAGTGTCGAAGACCAAAAGCTTTGGGCTGTGTCTGGTAAATATTCCCATTTTACCGTGTTCTTAGATACTAGCTGATTCTAGTGTTAGATCTAATACATCAAAAGTTCGAACAAGAAGGATACATCACCGATACGCGACCACTCAAAGTTTGTCTATTCTGGTTTTCCATCCATAAGTCTAGTACTCACGTTTCCAGCTACATTGCACGATCCTCAACACGAGCCATCGAAACCCCCGGAACTTCAGACTAGGATTGGACATTGAGGATGTTTTAGCAAGCGACGCTCTGCGAAATTTATTAGCAGGCGATGCGTCGGAAACGCTAGCGAACGCGGGAAACGTGAAAGTCGACTCTTTGGGAACATACGATGTGCGCGAGGCTCAGTTGTGGGTTATGGGGAGCCATGGACCTAATAATGAGTATGTGAGCTGTGGTGGCATTTCATTGTTGTAGCGTTTGAAATTTCTGCTGGTCATGCCCTTCTTTCGCTTTACCGAGGGCATCATGACGTGGAAGGAGTCTTATTCAGCTCTAATTCAGCTGCGCCATGTGGATATGTAGAGCTGCAGCACCACACAGTCTAATGTAGGCTTATTTAGTTCTTCTTGTACTCCTAATGAAAATAATGACTCGCAGCGCACGCGTCACTTGCTAGAACTGAACAGAAGACTCACCACCTTGTCACTGAGTGATTTTTTGAACAACATGGTGACCCTCAGTAAAAACGGTTCGTCAGCTATTGGTCATGTGGTAGTCCACCTATGGTCTGAAAAGGCAGTACATGACTAAAAGCAGTGATTTTTACATGATTTTGACTTTGAGTCGACCAGCCAACATTCATCCAAGTCCCATCATAGTCAACTTACCATCACATTTTGGTATGTTTACATGACTACACTGATGTGGAGATAACTAACACAACTTATGGATGACTGGTGCTTGAAGTTGCTTGACTTTTGTTTTTACTGAGGGTGACCAACCATTGTGTGGTTTTCTGGATGATGCCCTTGTCAGTGAGCCTCAACTTGTTTCCCATTTCGTAACACTCTAAAAGACTATAAAGAGGGGAACGAGGTTTGGGTAGCTCACGATTCATACTCAAGCTACCATCACTGGCAGTAACCAGACCTCCAGAAAACATCATGCTCTTTGTGAGTACATCATTTACAATCTTTTGAATATGTTGTCTAACTTTCTTGCAATCTCAGAACACCTTGACCCCTATCTCTCGAGTTCCTTCCACAGGATGCTCATGTACATCATGCAAGTGCACGAGGTAAGCCGAATCTACCTTTTTTGGGGGGGAATAGTACATCAGTACTTTCACATTTTACTTTTTATACACTGGTGTGCTTAAAGAATGGACCATGGGTCATTTTCTGATTCTTTGCAAGAATATATTGTGGTCTAAATGTAGTTGTGTTACACTTCCCTTGGTATGAACTAATTTGGGTGAAAGTTGGGGCCTTGAGGAGGTTTTTGTTCTGATGGCCATTTTCAGCACCTGAAAAAAAATATGCACTAACTAGAAAGGGAGCCAAAAGATACCTCTGGTTAGCCTGAATGAGCACATCAAAGAATTAGTTGAAAATACTAAGCAGTTATATCTGTAGAGTCTCTGGAAAATGACTTGTTTTGCCAAAAAGTGACCAAAATAGCACAAAATGACCAGTTTCTACAGGCTCTACAGGCATTACCACTCAGTATTTTCAACTGATTCTTTTATGTGCTCATTCAGGCTAACCAGAGGTATCTTTTGGCTCCCTTTCTAGTTAGCACATATTTTTTTTTTCAGGTACTGAAAATGGCCATCAGAACAAAAACCTCCTCAAGGCCCCAACTTTCACCCAAATTAGTTCATACCAAGGGAAGTGTAACACAACTACATAATGTAAAAGAATACATAACTACATTTAGACTACAATATATTCTTGCAAAGAACCAGAAAATGACCCATGGTCCATTCTTTAAGCACACCAGTGTACTTGTAGAAGCCAGAAAAAGCCGGAAAAAGCCATCAAAAACATCAGTAATTGAGCATTTCAGTTTCCAGAGGTTTCTCAACCTGGGCAACCTCTGGAAACCACAGAAAACATGGAGACTGGGAAACCTATGTCTCTTTTTCAGGAAACCTCATCGGGTGACAAGGTGCAAAAACCTAGGAAACCTGTGAAACTCTTGTCAGTCTATATGCCTGCTACATACACTAACTGATCAAAAGAAATGTCTGACAACTTTTTTAATGAAAAATGAGATGTATCTTCCAAATTAAAGGGAAATTCTGAAAACTCTTACTTGTGGGATGAAGTTCTGTGTCAGACTAAGTGTGCCAGAAGAGATCCAAGGTAACTAGCAGCATTTGCCACCATTGTCAAGGTTATTCATTCAAGAGTGCCATGACCATGGGATATCAGATGTGACATGACCAACAACATTGCCTGCTATTTTCATTTCAGCCCCAAACCACATCCCCACATGACCTCTCCTACACTCCCATAACACCCATGGCTCCAAACACAACCCCAACCAACATGCGAAAGTTTGCATGATGAGAGCAGCGGGTGTAATGGACTATCTGTGTGTTAAATGCGGCAGCTGTCGATGAAAGTTGTATGGCGAGCTGGAATGGTAATGGTGTGAAGACCCAGGTGCGATCTTGGTTGCAACTTGGTCCAAAGAGAGGAAGACTGAAGAAATGAGACTGGATGTGGGCGTATCCTAGCTAGGGTTGAGATCACTCTGGAAATCCAAAGCTACAACCCCTGCTACCTCTTGGGAAATCCACAAAAAGATGGATACAGACACAGAAAGGGATAGCACTGCAGATCTGATAAGATCTGCCCTGATCAACTGGTGCTGACACTTGTTCTCTTGGAGCAGAGTGTCAGTGACCTGTTAATACACAATAACACTTGCCTATTGGTTTGAGCTATGATAGAATGCCTGCTAGAAAGCAATAGATGCAGTGGTGGTAGAGATGTAAGAAGGTGAATTGTTACATGACTACTACTGACAAGTATGGAAGGGAGTCATGTGATGCAAATGCTAAGTAATGGAAAGTAAATGATATAGAGGGAGGATAGGATCCCATATACCTGCTACAGCGGGATACTCAAATGATGAGATTCGAGCTGCTCTAACTGGCTGCCACAATCTATCTGACTGCCAAATCTACCAGATTGTGAAGAGATATGCAGAGAAGGAAAACTACTATGAGGTTATGCCTCGTGACACATGCGTTGCTCTCCAACACCTGTCAAATATGACTGCCCACAATGCTTCAGACCTGCAACACGAGTACTTCCCAGATGTTTCTGTACAAACTATCAGGCATACACTTAGGGCAGAAGGTCTTCAAGCTCATATTCATCACACAGTCCTGTTTATCTCACATAAGAACCTGCATGTGTGAAAGACCTGGGCTGAAGAACACCTTGAATGGACAGTTTCAAATTGGAGGGCCATCAACTTCTCAGATGAGTTGATTGTCCATGTCTTTGGCTCAGGTGGGGTATGAAGCATTCACTCTGAACTTCTTGCATAGCTGAAGCCAAGAGGGAAGGAGGAGGCAAGAATGGGTGGATCTGGGATCAACACCCATGAGTGAGCAATGAGCAGTTACAAGATACTCAGCTGGCCCAACATGATTATGCATACTGTAGGAAGTACAGATATACAAAGCACTACATGTAGTGCAAGAGGATGGCAAGACTGCTGACAAGATGGTGGTTCAAGACAAAAGATCAATATATTATGTAAGATATCCAAATCTAGCTATATACCACTGTTTGACTATGGCCTCTGGGCATTCCCTTCCAATCCTATATCACACAGACCTTTACCACGTTCTGAGGAGGATTTATGGATAGCATTGCAGGAGGAGTGGTATAGGATTGATATCTCTGTTATTGAAAAGTTGTATGCATCTTTGCCTCAGAGGGTCTGAGCAGTACATGATGTGAGGGGGGGTAACACATGCTACTGATTAGTTTGTCCTAATACTTCAGATTTCTCGCTCTTGGCCATGTTATGTTTTGAAATCCCATTTTGTTTACACTCTGTTTTGGAACATGTGATAATCATGTCCTCACCATTCAGCAGCTTTTTATTTTATCTTCATAAAAATTTCTGGTTATACCCTAAAGATGTATATCTTGCTTCATGTTCAAAATCTCACAGCGAAAGTTTGCAGTTCTCAAGCTAAAAGCAGAACTTGGAGAAATTGACTGTGTGACATTTCTTTTGATCAGTTAGTGTAAGTAGTGGGTCTTAGCCTGCAGCTCTCAAGGGCTCCACCATGGGAAATGTTACAGTTGTTTGTAGCTCTCTTGCACATCCATGGTGGAATACTTTACATTTGCTTGTACATCTGTATTGCTTTTGTCATCCAGAGAAAGGTGAGAATGATTGCAAAAATCACTTTCAAAAAAAGTTCATTTCTTTTTAATCTGATCACCAGAGCACCCCCATAGGCCCGCTACTCATGGTCACAAAAAGTAATGGGGCACATGCTTGGACACACTCACACACCTCGCTCAACTTAGACAACAATTCTACATTTATGCATTAAGCTGGTAGGATATCCAGGAAAAAACTATATGTTCACATTAAGGGAATATGAGAGATATTATCTACAAAATTAGAATTGGGTATGGCCTCCTTTAGCTGCTAAAATGTCCTGCACATGCTCCTGCATAGTATCTATGTGTTTGTCTATATTGGAAATTGGCAGTGAGTCCCATGCATCCCTGACTGCATGGCAAAGCTCATCTACAGATGTAGGGGGGTGTGGTGGAGTAGTGCATCCTGGTGGATGCATACTCCCTTTCCCTGGTGTTCAGGGTCTTCCCTAGGTGTTTGAGGGTCATTACTTACATACATATGTGTTGCATCATGTTTGTACGATCTCCAGTCCATACCACCATGTCGTCTGTGTCCACAAGTATACATAGATGTCACTATAGTACCATAACAATAGAAATTGACAATTGTCCCAATAAGTCATAGGGCTACCCCAATGGGCCCAATACACATGGACGCTATGGATCCATACCTGGGACCAATGGATGTTTACAGCATATGGTATTAATGTGTGGCCCAATGCATATTCTGCAGATGTGGTTATTGCCATAATCAATGGTACCATAGGTACCCAAAGTATAATCTACAGAATGGCCAAATGTTGGGCCACATGCGTTCAAGAGATCACCGGAAGCATTGACATGCTGACTGCAAGTGCTCTGAAAATGCGACTGAAAAAATGTCCGGATTTGTGGTTGCCATGTTGGATGTCACTGCCCCAAATATGCAGCTGAAGAAAGGTCCGGATTTGTCACTAGTATGCAGAATACCAGTGCTCCAAAAATGCGGCCGAAAAAATGTCCGGATTTGTGATTAACTTAGTTAATGTCACTGCTCCGAAAATGCGGCCGAAAAAAACATCTGGATTTGTATTTAAGATGCTGAATGTCATTGCCCCAAAAATGCGGCCGAAAAAATGTCCAGAGTTGTAGTTGACTGGGTAAATGTCACTGCTCCAAAAATGCGGCCGAAAAAACATCCGGATTTGTATTTAAGATGCTGAATGTCATTGCCCCGAAAATGCGGCCAAAAAAATGTCCGGAGTTGTAGTTGACTGGGTAAATGTCACTGCTCCAAAAACACGGCCGAAAAAACATCCGGATTTGTAATAGTACAACACTGTCCGAAATTTCAGATGTAATTTTGACAGGCGCCAGACAACCCCCATGGAATGCTTCGATGCCCGAAATTTAGAACTTCAAGCACCCGAAAATGCGGCCGAAAAAATGTCCAGATTTGTGATTAACTTGGTAAACGTCGCTGCTCCGAAAATGTGACCAGAAAGACATCCGGATTTGTATTAGTGCACCAATGTCCGAAGTTTCGGATGTAATTTTGACATGGACCAGACAGCCCCCCCATGGATTGCTCTGAAGTCCGAAATTTTTTAAGTTAGTTCAAACCTTCTTCTGTTTGGCCTGCGGGTTTCCAATTACAGCAACAGACCTTTTGTGGCTCCCCCGCAGGTCTCCGATTACACCCATGGATTACCTGCTGCTCTGTTACACCTGTGGCCACCCACGGACCACCTGCTGCTCCTTGACCAATTGGCCCTCTTCCATCAGCCCCCCACCCATGGGCCACGTTTGCAGCTGGCCTGCAAAATGGACCAACAATTGTGCCTTTACATTCAGAGACCATTATTCCATTACACCTGTGGACCAGCAATTGTGCTGTTTCATCCACAGACAAGCACTTGTTCCATTACACCCGTGGGCTGCGCTCTCATCCGCGGACCTGCTCTTTTTCTGTTACCCCCACGGACCAGCAATTCTTTTATCTGCGGACTGACGGATTACCTACCACTCCGTTTCTGCAGACACCCATTGTTGCTGTTGGACCCATGGGCCACACCATTTGTTAAGCCCATTGGTCTGTTACATCCGCGGGCCACCAGCTAGAGCTCCACGGACGTGAACATCTGGATCTGGATTTGTATTTAACATGCTGAATGTCATTGCCCCAAAAATGCAGCTGAAAGAATGTCCGGATTTGTGATTAACTTGGTGAACGTCACTGATCCGAAAATGTGGCTGAAAAAACATCCGGATTTGTATTAGTGCAACAATGTCCGAAGTTTCACATGTAATTTTGACATGGACCAGACAACCCCCCATGGAATGCTCTGAAGTCCGAAAGTTTTCAAGTTACTTCCATCTGGATATAATAATCCCCATAGACTGCACCAATGTCCGAAATTTTGGATGTAATTTTGACAGGGGCCAGACAACCCCCATGGAATGCTCCAATGTCCGAAATTTATACTTCAAGTACCCGAAAATGCGGTCACAAAAACATCCGGATTTGTATTTAACATGCTGAATGTTATTACCCCGAAAATGTGGCTGAAAAAATGTCTGGAGTTGTAGTTGACTTGGTCAATGTCACTGCTCCGAAAATGCGGCCGAAAAAACATCCGGATTTGTATTTAACATGCTGAATGTCATTGCCCCGAAAATACGGCCGAAAAAATGTCCGGATTTGTGATTAACTTGGTGAACATCACTGATCCGAAAATGCGGCCGAAAAAACATCCGGATTCGTATTAGTGCAACAATGTCCGAAGTTTCGGATGTAATTTTGACATGGACCAGACAACCCCCCGCGGAATGCTCTGAAGTCATGTATGGGCCACTTGTCCGATATTTATAGGTTTTTTAGTGTCCTTGATCATGAATGAGTATATGGGTTCATGGGTCTACAGTTGAAGGAGTGAGAAGGGTGGACATTTGCCATTTCTGTATCATTGGTTTATTATGAATAAGTACATAGATTCAGGGTGCTATGGTTGAAGGAGTGATAATGGTGGGCATTTTGCTATTGCTTTCACTGTCTGTGTCACCTCTTCAACCATACATCCCCATGAACATATGTACTTATTCATTGATGTCTGGTCTCCCAAACTTGAAAGTTTGTAGTCCACTTTTCTGACATATAATTTGTAGTGTCCTTCACTATGAATAAGTACATAGGTTCATGGGACTATCATTGAAGGAGTGAAATGGATGGACAATTTGACATTCCGGTATTTCACTTAGTTTTAAGATTGAACTATGTCATTCTCACTCCTTGAACCATATCTCCATGAACATATATATACTTATACATAGTAAATCAATGATCCAGCAATTGCAAAATGTCCACCCTTTTCACTCCTTCAACCATAGACCCATGAACCCATATACTCATTCATGATCAAGGACACTAAAAAACCTATAAATATCGGACAAGTGGCCCATACATGACCTGTAGAGTACCCGTACCCACAACCCCACGGGTTTACCTGTCAAAACGAGCCCAAGAAGATCCAAATCGGTTAAGAATTGAGAGAGTTCTGCCTGAGTTCAACTGGTCATTACAAAATTGTGTAGTCTAAAAAGCAGACACTACAAAGTTTTGTAGTCTAGAATTTCGGACATCAATGTATTCCGTGGGGGGTTGTCTGGTCCATGTCAAAATTACATCCGAAATTTTGGCCATTGTTGCACTAATACGAATCCGGATGTTTTTTCGGCCGCATTTTCGGATCAGTGATGTTCACCAAGTTAATCACAAATCCGGACATTTTTTCGGCTGTATTTTCGGGGCAATGTCATTCAGCATGTTAAATACAAATCCGGATGTTTTTTCGGCTGCATTTTCGGAGCAGTGACATTGACCAAGTCAACTACAACTCCAGACATTTTTTCAGCCACATTTTCGGGGTAATGACATTCAGCATGTTAAATACAAATCCGGATGTTTTTGTGACCGCATTTTCGGGTACTTGAAGTATAAATTTCGGACATTGGAGCATTCCATGGGGGTTGTCTGGCCCCTGTCAAAATTACATCCAAAATTTCGGACATTGGTGCAGTCTATGGGGATTATTATATCCAGATGGAAGTAACTTGAAAACTTTCGGACTTCAGAGCATTCCATGGGGGGTTGTCTGGTCCATGTCAAAATTACATGTGAAACTTCGGACATTGTTGCACTAATACAAATCCGGATGTTTTTTCAGCCACATTTTCGGATCAGTGACGTTCACCAAGTTAATCACAAATCCGGACATTCTTTCAGCTGCATTTTTGGGGCAATGACATTCAGCATGTTAAATACAAATCCAGATCCAGATGTTCACGTCCGTGGAGCTCTAGCTGGTGGCCCGCGGATGTAACAGACCAATGGGCTTAACAAATGGTGTGGCCCATGGGTCCAACAGCAACAATGGGTGTCTGCAGAAACGGAGTGGTAGGTAATCCGTCAGTCCGCAGATAAAAGAATTGCTGGTCCGTGGGGGTAACAGAAAAAGAGCAGGTCCGCGGATGAGAGCGCAGCCCACGGGTGTAATGGAACAAGTGCTTGTCTGTGGATGAAACAGCACAATTGCTGGTCCACAGGTGTAATGGAATAATGGTCTCTGAATGTAAAGGCACAATTGTTGGTCCATTTTGCAGGCCAGCTGCAAACGTGGCCCATGGGTGGGGGGCTGATGGAAGAGGGCCAATTGGTCAAGGAGCAGCAGGTGGTCCGTGGGTGGCCACAGGTGTAACAGAGCAGCAGGTAATCCATGGGTGTAATCGGAGACCTGCGGGGGAGCCACAAAAGGTCTGTTGCTGTAATTGGAAACCCGCAGGCCAAACAGAAGAAGGTTCCGCGGGTCTAAGAGAACAAGAGCTGGACATCGTGGGTGTAATGGAATAAGATCCTGCAGGTGTAATGGACCTATTGTCAACCTGTGGGGTAATGGAACACAATCTGGCCCGTGTGGCGACCCACGGGGCTAACGGAACAAGAGCTGCCCCATGGGGGTAATGAACAACAGCCAGCCTGAGGGTGTAATGGATCAATTGTCAATCTGTGGGGGTAACAGAACATGATATGGCCCATGTGGCGACCCCCAGGGGTAACGGAACAAGAGCTACCCCATGGGGGTAACTGCACAATAGCCAACCTGCAGGTGTAATTGCACAATTGTGCGGCCGTGGGTCCAACGGAACAGGAGCAGACCCACGGGTTTACCAGACCAAAGCCCACCTGCAAAATTCAAATAATCATTGGGCTAACCTATGAACTATAGCTTATATCATGGCATGGGCCCAACTTACAAGCCATAGCATTGAAATTTTACCATTGGGCCCAACCTGTTCCCTTAACAAATACCTTACATTAGGCCCAACCATCAACCGTAGCTTAATAATTGGGCCAATGGGCCCAACCATCTCCCTTAACGATTTCCCTTCATTGGGCCCAACTATCAATGGTACCTTAATACTGTCATATATCAATGGCCAAAATTACCCCCATTTAAGCCATGTGGCCAATCTATAAACCCTTAGCTTGGACTGTGGCACTGTCGTTGGGCCCAACAATCAAATATACATATTGTCATGTTGTTGGGCCAATGTATAGTATCATAATGTCTTTTGTAATTGGGCCCATTGGGGTAGCCCTATGACTTATTGGGACAATTGTCAATTTCTATTGTTATGGTTCCATAGTGTATCTACTGAATGCCCTGCTGTGTCTACGTGTTCCCTCTGAGTCACTCGGCACCTCTCCATCTGGTGATGAGAGTGGTCTTCGTCTCACCAATTCTGAGCCCCTTTTTTTCGCTATGACTTCCAGTGATCAGGACGACATCCAATCCGCTTGGGATGCATCCATCCTCTTCCACATAGCAATTGACTCAGTCCTCTCGAGTATCACCATCTACACCCTTCCAGCAACCTCTCTGTTCATTTCCGACATGCCTTTCACCTGTGTTTACCGTGTTACAGTGACTTTTCGAGCCACCCCGTCATTTTGAGAGCGTGGGAATCTTTTTCTTTGTAGGTGCTATACTCCTGTTCAAGCTCCCTCTGGCCTCGAGTTCAAGACTTCAACCTGTCCACTGTCCGCTTCCAGTCTCTGAAGGCTCCCTGCACGGATCCACTTGCACATCCCCTCACAATCTCCCCATCCCCCATACACATCACACATCCACCTGCTTTCTTGACGCACCCATTCTTTTGACAGCCCACGTCGACCATCTACCCATCCCTTTCAGATCTTTTTTAGTGTCCGTGCATGATGCACATGCGTTTTTGTGACTTTGCGTTTTTCTCCCAATGGTGGAAGGTTTGGTCATGGGTTAGGCTTAGTGTTTTGAGGTCGTTGTTGAAGCGACGCGGACGTCGCTTTGTTTGGGGGGGGCACATGGAGTAGTGCATCCTGGTGGATGCATACTCCCTTTCCCTGGTGTTCGGGGTCTTCCCTAGGTGTTCGAGGGTCATTACTTACATACATATGTGTTGCATCATGTTTGTACGATCTCCAGTCCATACCACCATGTCGTCTGTGTCTACGTGTTCCCTCTGAGTCACTTGGCACCTCTCCAGTGGTAAAGCATGTAGGACCTTTTTTAGTTCATGCCAAACTGGCTCAATAGGATTTAAATCAGGGGATGATGGTGGGTGATATAGCAATGGAATGCCTGCAGTAAAAAACCAGTTCTGTGTCGATTTACTGCAGTGACTTGCTGCTCCTTCCTGTTGAAAATAGACCTTGCCCATCTCTCCAGTGACCTCAGCATGGAAAGAAGCCAAAACACCCTCAAGTACCTGGTCTTTGTATTGTGCTGTGTTCATCCCTCCTCCCTTCCCTCCTGGATATTCCAAAACAATCAATGGCCCCTTTCTCCCCTTCATGATACAGGCCCAGACCATAACACACACGGAGGACTGCTTGAATGTCGGGACAAGGCAATCTTCATTCAGTACCTTGTCGGTGCATTGTGTTATGTAGATTTTGCCATGGTTGTCTCCAATATAAACATAGCACTCATCAGACCAAATGACTTTCACCCAGTCAATCTCTGTAAATCCCTTGTACATTCGCGCCCACCACACACAATCAACCTTGTGCCTCTTTGTAAGGTAGGGGACCTTTTGCACAGCTCATCTGTGGTATCCTTCCTTGGCTAAGATGTTTCGGACTGTACTCTTGCTGATTTTGGGCAATGTCGCATTTGCTATCTTGCAGAAGGGCTTTCTATGGTTGGTTACTGCAGTTCGGACCACAAGCTGTTTGGTTCGATCAGAAACCTCCTTTGGACAACCTGAGCGTCACAAGTTCTGCAAGTTTCTGCTGGTTTCATATCTTTTCCAGATGTGGTCTGCTGAGGACTTTTTGATTCCAAACATACTGCCTGCTTCACGAACAGATTTCCCAGCTTTGACAGCACCGATGAATCGGTTTTTGGTAGGAGTGTCATATTGAGTGCGAGAAGTCTTATTCTCCTTCATGTAGTGGATAAAAACGAAGATGGGGTGGGTATATAGACTCAAATATTTTCAACCACCATCAACTTTGTGACACGCCAACTCACGTGCCCCATTACTTTTTGTGACCACGAGTACAGTGGTTGCAGCTCTCAAGGGACATTGGCTGTGAGGAGCGAACTGCACAAGTGGTTTGGTGACAAGCAGCCAACAAAGGATCACAGAATCACTTTTTAAGAAAAGAAAAAAAACAGTTACTTTTTATGTAAACACCATAGTGGGCTTTGTGCCTGTAGATGTGCTACAGTTATTATAGAATAATATATAAAGTACAATCTATCTGTATATACAGGATATCATAGACAAACAATATGCACATGTGGGTGCTTATATACCCAGAGGCTGTGCACAGACCATGTGGTCATGTTTGTGCTAAAATCCAGTTGTGACAACAGCAAACAATGCCGACAACAATCAACAATCAACAATCAACGTCCTCCCACTGCCTGATTATGACGTCGCCCCCCACCACTCTAAGCCCCCTGCGAGCCACTGCTTGCAGGGTGGCAATGGTGTCTGTTCTTGGCCACAACAACCAGCAGCTGGATGCCTACATGAGAAACATAGTGCAAGATCCCAAACTGGGATAGGCAGAGCAAGTGTGACACCTTTTCCAGGCTGGAATATTGTGGGGGCAGGTCAATAAATATGTAGGGTAATACTCTTTGTTGTAATTACATTTTACCCTTTCCACAAAGAGGAAAGTCATTGGAAAAATTTGAATATTCTCACTTGGAATAGTTGAACAGATCCAAACAAAGAGTCCTTTCTCAGAAATCTCATCCTTTCTGGCCCCTTTTCACAGCATGTATCAATTTTCCATGGCATCTGAAAACAAAGGATCCCTTTCCTTTGGCTTTCCTCTTAATCTTACTCAATTGTTAAACTTTTACTACAATATCACAAACAGTAAAATCTTTTGAATATTTCAGCTTTTGTTCACCCTTTACCAGGATAGAAAAGGCAAAGCAACTTTCTTGGCCCAGATTTTTTAAAATCCCATGCCTTTCCCCACCAGACAAAATTTAAATATAATCAGGATGCTCTTGGAAAGAAAAAGTGTTGCACTTTCTTTTTTTTTTTTTTTTTTTTTTTTCAAGTCAAATTTATAGTCCATTGGGGTGGAGCCCCATGTCAGATGTTACATTCTAGTAGACTACCTACGGCCCCAATGCCATTTATGCCTAACCCCCTGTAGATCCCCTCATGTACTGGTGGAGGCACACCCATGGCGATCATTCCCCCAAAACCAGCCTGGCACAGAAACACCATTTAGAGGGGCATCCGTTAACGTGGGTGGGGTAGTTACATCATTCCCCCATATTTTGCATCTCGTCTGTTAAGTGTTTGGTCTTCCAAGTACCCGATCGTGAGTGATAGGTACAGCTTTAGGGACGAGCATGATTAGGCAAAGAGAAAATCCAGTTTTTGTGTTCTGTCACATGATGTGTTTCGTCCTCTTGAGCAGTGTGATGCTGGTGTTCTTGTCTTAATAGGTCTTGTGCTTGAGGTCCGTAAGCTGAGAGGTGGGTAGTGAGGAAAAAAGAGTGTGGTTTTGTGGGCAAGCCCACTGGCCAGAGTTAGCTCTGCTGTCGAGCCTTGATCTGGTGTAGTACTTCCTATATGAAAAGAGACAGGGCTACCTGTCAACCTCCCTCAAGCTCTAAATGAGTTACATCACCTATTGCATCACCCAGAGTAGTCTTGAATCTGGTGGTTCTCCCAACATACTTGAGCAGTTCCTTTATGCCGTCCATATCCTCCAAAATTCCCTGCAAGTCCCTTGAGCATTGGCCTAAGGCTTTGTCCATGTCATAGTGTTCGGCTGTGTATGTCTGACACTCGAAAAGATAATGGATGACTGTTTCCACTACTGACTCGCGCCCTGCCTCCCAGCAGCTCACGCAACACCTGACATCTGACCTGTTGATGTGGTGTAAGTACCTGTTGAGCAGTATGTGTCCCGTTCGAAGCTGTATTAGCAGACTGGACTGTGATTGAGAGAGTGCATTGCTGATTTTTCAAAACTTGTTGAAAGGGAAGGCCTGATTGATGTGTTGGAACCTCATGAAGCACAGCAAGGCTTTCCATAGCTCGAGCCATCTGACCATCTGACTTTCTGCAAGCTCCTGTTTTGCTGCCGCCATGCTGATAGGCAGAAGCTTCTGGAGGATGAGCGGTAGCTCCTCTGGCGAACTTGACTCCCCCTGCTCTGCTTTCTTTGCCTCCTCATCTACTCTCTCATTGCCCACTACTCCTTTATGTGCCGCTATCCACTTCAAGGCGAACTTGGCGGTATCTGTGGTGTTAAGCCTGTTAGTACTGTCATCCATGACCTCCATCAGCCTCATGTACTCCAGGACCAGATGCTGTCCTGGCCCTGAGTTCCTCACTCCTGTTGCCTTGATGAAGGCCTGACTGTCAGAGTAAGTAGTCACCTTCACCTTCCCTACCTCTGATCAACCTTGCAGCATCCACACTGCCAGTATGGATTCTACTGCTTTGCCTTCAAATGTGGTGTGCTGCTTGATCAACCCTAGATGAAAACATAAGATCTTTTCCGGTTCCTCTGTCCCTTTCCTGTACAACACCACTGCTGCTCCAACCTTTCCCTCATAGCCTGATCCATCCATGTAAATCTTGATGTCTGAGTTGTCGTTCTTCTCTGCCTTAATCAAATCTTCCTTTGTATCTGCAATTGTCATCATGAATTTGCTCTTGTATGTTGGCAGTCGAGGTTCTGGCGTGATCATTTCATATAGATGTGGTTTGATCTTGTAACTAAGTGTTGCACTTTCTCAAGATATCCTGATTGGTAATGTTGGGCAATGTTTCTCATGCTAATGAATGAATGGTGGAGGTAAATGCAAGGCAACAATGGTGGTGACAATGTATGATGTTGTCATTGTCTAGGTCCTTTGTGCCAATCCAGGTAAGCCAACATAACTCTCCCCCATTCACCTGTCTGACTCTGAATCCAGGTGCCACATCGCTGACACTGTCAGCAATGTGGCAACCAAATGGTGAATGACTGATGTCGTCTTTGGTGTTGGTTGGGACCAGATTGTAACTTGTTGGTACCACTGTGAATGCCTCACCTGCTTGACCACCTCCTTACTATCATTACTTTCCACTCCCTGATGCACACTACCAGCTCATGATACTTATGCTCACCTATGCCATCTGTCACTATTTGTACTATGTCACATTGTTAGAGTTTGATGACTCATACGTTGGTGTATTCCTATGAATACAAACATCAGTTGTAGTAGTTGAATTGAAACATACGTATAGTTGTGTTGACATGTTGAAGAGTCAAGTCAAGTATGATATTCCCTAGATCACGTGAGTTCTTAGCATGATTGATGAGTGATTCAGTAATGAGTAACATCATGAAACAAGTTGTGAATTGTTGACGAAGAACACTGTAAATCTGAAATGTTAGTCCTCAGACGTTAACAGTTCGGATCAAGTATGTGATAGCTCAAATGCTTTATCAAGTACTTGAAACAGCTAACTAAGTCTTTTATTCAAGATCTTAAGTAAGGATATTCGAGAGGTTTTACAACAGTACCTGTAAAACCAAGTAAATTGAGGACATTTCCGGATTGTCCAATGGTTGGTGAAAGCACGGCGATCTTGAGTTTTGGTGAAGCGAGTGCCAAGCGAATGTTCCCTGAAGGTTGGTTTCAGGGACCAAGTTGAAGGGACAACGTTCTTCAGCTACATGTACACCAAAGCATTCCCAGAATAACTTTGTCGAGCGGTGAGCACTAGCGTTTGCTATTGTCTGGAGAATTTCAAGAGAACTCTGTGTTTACGAAGTCTTGTATATCGTATCATGTGGAATGAGGTCGGATGGCAAACTTGAAGTGATGAATGCAAGCTAAGCCTCCAGACCAACTCAAGACTGTTCTTTTACTCGCCGACTAGCTAGTCTGTGTCTTTTTCCATGTGTCTTTACTAGTATTCGCTGACCCTCTGGGATAGATTTCTCGAGTATATCCACCCCCACAACTTCACACATAGTGACATCAAGCCAGATGACTTTCTGATGCACATTGGAAAGAACGGTACCCAACTCAATGTGTTCAACGTTGTCTCACCAAGAAGTTATGTGACCCAAGACTCACCTCCACATTCCACACAGAACACAAGAACTTGACGGGTGCTGCTTGGTGCACATCGATCAACACCCATTTGGGTGTTGAGCAAGCACGTCGTGATGACCTTGAATCTCTTGCTTATGTTTTGATGTACTTACGCTGTGGAGTTCTTCCTTTACAGGGTATCGAAGCTGCAGAAATACGATCGCGTCATGGAGAAGATGACCCCCTGCTGACCTTCTCTCCTGTGGATTCCCAAATGGATTGGGATATTCTGGTGCTCTTCGCTTCGTCGACAAACCTGACTACTCCTATGTTCGCAAACTCTTCTGTCACCTCTTCTTGCAGGAGGGGTACAAGTACGACTACGTATTTGACTGGAGCGTCCAGCGAGGAGCCCAAGATGACCAGGCAGCAGGATCCAGCTCCAATGCAGGCAGGGCAGGAAGGCGCAAGGTTGTTCAGGAGGATGACAAGCATCGTGCTAGTGATAGAATGTGAGTACTGCATACCGAATTAGTTCAGCATCCTACTAATGTTTTGTCCATCCAAGTTATGCAGTACTTTACCATCCCCCACATAATCCACATGGACTCCACTGGACTCCACTGGATTCCACTGGATTCCACTGGACTTCACTGGATTCCACTGGATTCCACTGGACTTCACTACATACTGGCAATATCCACAAATCTGGACTCCACTGGACTCCCAGCACAAGACTGGACTCCACTGGACTCCACTGGACTGCAAGCACAAAACTGGACTGGACTGGACTGGACTGGACTGGACTGGACTGCAAATCACAAAACTGGACTGGACTGGACTCCACTGGACTCTCCCAACACAAAACTGGACTGGACTGGACTGCCAGACCTAAGTTAATCCAGAATTCCTAAACTTAGACTTCAAAACAAAAAATAAAATTGAAGTATATTTATTAATTGAATTAATTAAATTTACATAGATTCTATGTTACAGAGGGGGGAGGGAGGGGAAAGGGAAAGGGAGGGGGAAGAGAGGAATGAATAGAGGGGGAGGGAGCAAGGAAGGGGGAAGGAAAGGGAGGGGGGGGAGAGAGGAGCAAGGAAAGGGGGAGGGGGGAAAGGGGGAGAGGGAGTGAAGGGGGGAGAGAGTGGAGGGGAGTGGGAGTGGTGAAGAGATGAGGTAGTGATAGGGGGAGAGAGTGGAGGGGAAGGGTGGTGCTGCTGGGCCCTCATCGCCGTTCCGCGCTGGTGTTGGCGGTGGTGGGTGCTCGTCGTTTTTCGTGGGCGTGTCGTTTTTCGGGTGTGGTGGGGGTGGGGTTTTCGTGGGCACTCGTTTGTTGTCACGTGTTGTCGTTGTCGTCGCATGTTGTCGTGTCGTCATCATGGTGTATCATCGACCCCACGTGTATTCGTCGTCGCGTGTCGTCGTTGTCGTCGTGTGTCGTCGTTGTCGTCCCCGCGTGTAGTCGTCGACGTGTGTCATCGTCGTCACGTGTCATCGTCATGTGTCGTCGTCGTTGCGTGTCATCGTCGTCGTCTGTCGTCGTCCCCGCGTGTAGTTGTTGTCGTCGTCCTCGCGTGTCGTCGTCGTCCTCGTGTGTCGTCGTCGTCGTCGCATGCCGCTGGCGCCTTTCGTGGTGAGAATGGGGCATTGGGGTGGTGGGGCATACATACCGTTGGCCCATGACGTGGCCACGTCATGGGCGCCGTCCCTCGTTCTTGGCCTGTCCTTCCACATTGGTGTGGGCGCGGGCATCGTTGGCGTTGGCGTTGGCGGCGTTGGAGGGGAGTGGTGAAGGGTGGTGGTGGTGGTGGTGGAAGGGAATGGGATGGTCACGGAAGTGTGACCATGCTGCAAATAGAAGATGTGACGATATGGCACGCCCTCAGGTAAGTCATGTGACCTCACCCCGCAGACTGAACAAAATCATGAATCCTTATTGCAGCTATCACTGACCCACACTATACATAAATTATAACACTTCCATTCATTGATCAATAAAATTGTAAGTATAGCTTGTATATTGTATAGTCTATTTTCGCTTTTTTAGTAGTATTCATATATAATAATAATAATATACTGGAATGACTGCAATCCACTGGACTCCACTGGACTTTGACTGGACTCATAGTCCACTGGACTGGGACTGGACTCAGGAAAGTGGCTGGCAGTCCAGTAGGAGTCCACTGGACTGGACTGGACTCCAGTGGACTGGGCATTCTGCCAGCCAATCTGGCCTGGTAAGAGGGCCACTGGAATCCACTGGACTCCAGTGGAGTCCAGTGGAGTCCAGTGGAGTCCATATGGATTACATGGGGGAGGGTAAAGACCTCAAGTTATGTCCTCACACCAGACAAGCACAACAGCTGCCCCTGGAACTGTGGGCCAGCAGCATGGCAATCATGGAAGGGACGCTGAACTTTGGTGAATGGGCTTGTCACTTATTTGATCTGCCTGTTTTCAGTATGTGCATCCTGAGTGCGACTGCGCGATTGGGGGGTAGCAGGAGGGTTTCGCTCAGTTTGGTTAATGATTGGTTTGGCGGTTGCCCTTGTGGGGGCAGTAGACGAGGGTCTCGCGCGGTCGTAAGAGGTTTCCCTGTGCCCTGAGATTGCCCTGGAACTATGGTGGCAATCTCCTCCAGCTTACAGCAGCTTACTTTGCCATAAATCATATTGTACTAGTAGCTTAGTTTCTCCTTCTAACAACACTTGCGACAGTATCAACACAACATTGAGAAGCATATCGCTTGAGAACTTCAAAGATGCATGTAAAAACTGTGGGATTGTGACCAGTAGCAACGCATACCTGATTTCACTCGGAGACTGAGCAAGGGGTCTGAAAGATGGAAAGCGACAGGGAAGCGAGCAAACGTAAATCAGGCGGAAGCGATGGCCAAGCCATCACTCAGTAAATCCAGTAAATCCAGTGGATTTACTGGTAAATCTCTCAGAAATAAGTCCTTAGGTGCACTTATGCATCATATTTGGACTTTACACCAGTCAGACTAGAGAACTGTGTTCTTTCTAATGCCTGATAGCACCTTAGTGAATCTATTCAGTTCTATAAATGTTGTCCTTGTACAGACATGTTTCTATCATAAATTCTTTAGTCAAGCGCAACACGAAGTTCACAGCGCAACGCGAAGAAGTCTGCAGTGCAACGTGAACTTTTACGATGTGTAGTTGACACGTGAGGCATAGAAGCACGTGATTCAACATTGAGCGTTCGAGCTTTGCCACCACTCGTTTTTTACCTTTTCTGCCCAGCGTGTGCATGCTGCATGCTGCTCGCCTCGTCTATGTCGCTTTGGTCTATCCGAGTGCCAGCGAGTGAGCAGCTGCAGCTTAGGCGAGGCAGAAACAAAGGGCTACAGTTGTTTGCCATCTGTACCATGCCCATTCACAACATCATCTCTGCACTCATTCACAGGCCCCTCCATTCATCCCCAATTATAATGCTGTGTGCACAATGTTGCCAAATTGAAACCTTTGGAAAGGAGAGTCAATAGTTAGGAGGTTACACCCTCAACACCTTTCTCCACCCTCCCTCCTCTTAGAAACTATGGGAATCCCTGGCATTTAGAATGTACGGCACCCAAATATTTTGCGGTTCTCTCAAAACTGATTTTCATCATTAGATTCTGCTGAAAGCAGTGCAATCGCACACTTTCACTGAGCTCAGTGTTAGAAGGGTTTGAGGCAAATTGGCGTGGAGCTCGAACCCTCTTGATTGGTGTTGATGCAAGGTATAACATTTATCTTCTCATCTATTCATGAGGGAAGCTGATCCAGTCACTGTCAGCATCTGGCTGAACCAGACACAATCGATCTTTCATGTACCAGGCATGCATTACCAGGCCGGTGAAAATCCTGAGCTCCGATCTCTTTTCTATCGCCTGGCACGCTTCCGAAAGCTCCCAATCCACCTTGTTTTTGTTTTTGATGGAGAACACCGTCCGTCCATTAAACGGGGTGTCAATGTTTGCACCAAGGCACATGCACTGACAAGCTCATTCCAGGAGCTTATTGAGCAATATGGCTATAGTTTTCATACCGTTGAGTTCATCTTTTGAGTTATTTCTCTGAGACTAATCGAGGCCCACTTATAGGCACCTGCAGAGGCAGAAGCAGAACTGGCGGTCCTCAATGCCCATGGGATCATTGATGCAGTCTTAACTGACGATGCGGATGTGCTCCTTTTTGGAGCAACTCATCTCATTCGAAAGTAAGTCAGTACTTTACAGTGCCCCACCTATTCCTGCAGGAATCCTGCAGGAATGGGGTCATTCCAGTGGAATTCCAGGGGAATCCTGCAGGAATAGAGTCATTCCAGTGGAATTCCAGAGGAATTCCTGAGGAATCCTGAGGAATCCAGAGGAATTCCACTGGAATAGGACTGGAATTAAGCAGAGTAAGTTTTTTTCAGCTCCAACCTTATCCTGATGACTTGGCACTCATATTTCTTTATAAAATTCACATGTAAAAGTCATAGATTGAGTTGTAATGTATTTAAAATGTACTACTACACACACTACACAGTTTATCTTAAAGGGAGGGGGTAGGGGAGGGACAAGGTGGGGGTGTATTTATATTTTTGAGAGGGACAAGGAAGGGGAAGAACAAGGGAGGGGAGGGAGGAAGGGGGAAGGACAAGAAGGAGGGAAGGAAGGAAGGGGGAGGGACAAGGAAGGGGGAGGGACAAGGAAAGGGGGGAGGGAGGAAAGGGGGGAGGGAGGGAAGGGGGGAGGGAGGAAAGGGGGGAGGGAGGGAAGGGGGGAGGGAGGAAAGGGGGGAGGGAGGAAAGGGGGGAGGGAATGGTGGAGCAAAGGGGAAGGGAGCAAGGGGGAGGGACAAGGAAAGGGGGAAGGAGGAAGGGAATGGTGGAGGGGAGAGGGAGTGTGGCTGGGACCTCGGCCATCGTCGTCCCACGTTGGCGTCCCATCGTTGTGTCGCATTTTGTTGTCGTCTCCTCGTCGCGTGTTCGCGTTTCGTCGTGTGTCCGCGTTTTTGCGTTATTCGTGGGCGTTGTCGTCACCATCGTCGTGGGTGCTGGTTGTTGTTGAGGGCGTCGTCGTGGGTGGCGTTGGTGTGGACGTGGTGGTTTTGGTAGGCGGCGTGGTGCTGTCGTGTGTCGTGTGGGCGGTGCGTGGTTTTCGGTGGGCGGTGCCTGGTTTTCAGTGGGCAGCGCGTGTTTTTCGGTGGGCGCTCGTGTTTTTCGGTGGGTGGTGGGATGTTTTCATGGGCGGGGTATGGTTTTCGTGGGCGCTGGCGGTGTACGTGGGTGGTGGGCATTGTTTTTTGCCCGTCGGGTGTTGTTTTGTGTCCGGGGGCGTTGTTTTCGTGGGCGTTGGGTGTTTTCGTGGGTTACGGCGCTCGTTTCGTGACGTGGCGTCGCCGCGTTGTTGTTGAAGGGTGTCGTGGTCGATGTTGGTGGTCGTGGTGGCCATGGGTGATCGAGGAGCGACGTTGGCGGTGGTGGCTATGGGTGACGGTGATGGCGTGGCGTTGGCGGCGGCGACGAGCATGGTGCTGGTGGTGGAAGAAGAGAGTGGCCATGTTTGGTGAGCATGTTCACCAAACAAACATTGTTTGTGATCCATTGAAAATAAATAAACTATAATACAGTAACAAATAAATAAAATAAACAGATTGGACTGGAATCCCATTCCTGCTCATTCCGGGGAACACCATTCCTGCCCATTCCGGGGAAGACCATTCCGGGGAACATTCCGGTGTGCATTCCGGAATCCACCGGAATTCCACCGGAATGGAAAACACCGGAATAAACAATTTAGCAGGGCCTTCTGCTAAATTCCATTCCACCGGAATCCACCGGAATTCCACCGGAATGACTGGATTCCTGCAGGAATAGGGGGGGCACTGCTAAGACCTCAAGTAAGTGTTCACTTTGATATCTTTTCAGACAGTTTCTTACCCATTCCCAGCCCCAACGTTAAAGAAGATGGTGACGACATCAGTATTTACACAGCTGATGCCATCCGCTCGACTTTGTCCCTCACGAGTGGTGGAATCCTACTACTTGGGATACTTAGTGGAGGTGACTACAATCCGGTGAGCCAGTTGTCACCATGATTCTCTTTACCACAACTAACTCAGCCTAGGTTGGATTGCAGGGCTGTGGTATGAAGACGGCCTACAGCCTTGCTCGTGCTGGCTTTGGTGATGATCTACTGAATGCCACCAAGACCTGCACACCGCTGGAACTGGAACATTTCCTTGAGAAATGGCACAGTCGCTTATGCACAACACTTCGGTACAACGATGCTGGTCACCTTTCGAGATGTCAGGTTGCCCTTTCAAATAGTGTACCTGCTACGTTCCCCGACCCCAAAGTCCTTGCTCTCTATGTCAACCCTATCACGTCGTGGTCCCCTGGCCAGAAACTACCCAATACAACCACATGGATACCTCGAGAGGTCAACCTCACCAAACTAGCTGCATTCTGTGAGCGCTCGTTTACCTGGGGTACTTCTGAAGGTATCGTTTCGTGCTTCCAAGAACACGTTTGGCCTGGCATGACTCTTTATCGACTGGTTGAGGTTTGTCAATATATTCTCTCTTCAATCTAATATTTACTAATTGGAAATTAGGAAGCTAATGTTGATCCTACCACGATGCTTACAGCACATTTTGCACAAACTATTGCTGAGGGGACATTTGGTCTCTCATCCATCCTTCGCATCGTTTGACAGCAAAAGGCCGGGACAAAAGCAGTTTCTGGTTACATGGTGGAAGTTCAGACAGGCCGTCTCTGTACAGCCACATGCTCCGGTCTTTGAGGTCTTCGAACGTTCACCAAAGCCACCACAAAGTCCACAGCAAAGACAAAAACTTTGTTGGGGTTAATGATGGTATGGATCCCCTGCTCCATTCTTGAACAAGCATTGCCAGCCCTCGTCGCACGCTACCAGAAGGGACAGAAGAGTAAAAACAAGCCCAGCCTCGCCACGTCATCAACCTACAAAGTCGTATGTCATGTTCTCAGAGCCCATTTTGGTTTTTGCCTTACATGTCTTTATCATTCCAGATATTCCCAAAGCATGTTCCTAGTGCTACCACCATCACTGGGAATAATGTACCTGTTGCTGGGCCTAGCACAGCTCCCGTTGCTGGGCCTAGCAGTAGGGCCGTTGCTAGGCATAGTGTTGGACCAATCGCTATGCGTAGGGGGGTTTCTGCCACCATTGCTGGGGGTATCATGGCACCTATTGCCGGGCTTACTGTGGTGCCCACTGCTGGGCGCATTGCACTTGTTGCGGAGCATCCTGGTAGTTCACCGAACAATGCCATTTACATTGATTGAAAGGTTCTAATATCATGTATATTCATATATATATTCTGTTGTGGTCGCATTCTATTTTACAGACTTTTCTATGTACACAACTACCTGTCACAGATGCATTCTATTTCACGGACTTTTCTATGTACCCCAGAATATTATACAAAAAAAACAGGCATCTGTAGATTTGGCTTTTTCAGTTCCATTCGCTTGAGGTGAAACTTGGGTGAAACGTGAATAAAAGTCAGACATTTGCATACAGTGACTGACTACCTCCAACCAACAACATACATGGCCAGAAGCAACACCACGAGAAAACCAACAGAACGGAAGACAAAAAGCCCAACAATGGACCTGGATACCTTGCAAGCCGTCCATGACGCCAGCCTTCTTGAATTCGGGAAGTCCAAAAACACGAACAAAGCATATGCTGGCCACATTGCTTGGGGGAAGAAGTTCCTTGCAAATGTCGTGGCCGAGAGGAAGGCCAAGGGTATTGAGGTGTGTGACAAGGGTATCCCGACAACTGAGCTTGCCAAAGCATTTGACAAACCACCAAACCGCTACTCAGCTGTTGCACTTGAGTTCTTCCTTGTCCAAAAGGTTTTCACCGAAGAGCTGTCTAGAAGCTATGCCGAAGGGATTCAAGGGGCCTTTGCAGACTACTGGGACAAAATGTGAGTGTTACATGGATATGATGTTCCCTAGTCCAATACTTTCCATTCCTCCACTGATTCCTACCGGATTCCGCAGATTCCGGCCGGAATCCAGGAATTCCGGTGGAATCCGACCGGAATCCGCAGGAATCCAACTGGAATAGACAGAAAATCTCATTATTTAGGTTATATTTCACTCTTCTATTTCAGACATACATTTTGGAACAGGCGAATTGATGAAAATACACTTTAAATGCGACTTAATGTGCACTTATCAAGACCTCCTGAATTACTTATGCAATGTAGTCAACCAATCTATTATTCTATTCTATGTTGATAACATAATCCTAAGAATTTCTTATCACACTTAGATTTGAACAGAGAAAATTGTAGTATATTATATTCATTAGAGCTACATAAATCTATTCTACAACATTGAGTGTTAAAGAACTACATACTCTACTACATGAGGGGGGAGGGAGTGGTGGGGAGAGAGGGGTGGAGAGGAGAGATGGAGGGGGGATGGAGGGGAGGGAGTGATGAAGGGGGGAGGGAGCAATGGAGGGGGATGGAGGGGAGGGAGTGAGGGGGAGGGATGGAGAGAGGGGGGAGGGATGGAGAGAGGGAACAGGGGGGAGGGAAAAGGAAGGGGAGAGGGGAAAGGAAGAGGGTGGGATAGGGAAGAGGGTGGGCCGTCATCCGTTGACGTGCTCATCGTCCGCTAACGTGCTCGTCGTCTGTTGACGTCGTCGTCGTCCATTGACGTGGGCGTCCGTTGACGCGGTCGTCGTCCGTTGACGTGGTGGTGGTGTCGTCGTGGGCATGTCGTTTGTTGGCGTGGCCCTCCGTTGATGTGGTGAGGTGTGTTGTCATCCGTGGGCGTGGTCGTGGTGGTCGTGCGTTGACGTGGTTGTCCCTCGTCGTGTGCCTGGTGTTAGCAAGCTGGGTGGGACGAGCTTGGGATGGGGGTTGCTCACCTAGGACGACGAACGACGACTTGCGTCGTTCGTCGTCTGGTTGCCACGTCGCTGATAGCGACGTGGCAACGTGTTGCCGCGCTCGTTTACTGGGGCTGGTGGCGTGGCGTTGGGGCGTCGTTTCCTGCGTCGTGGCCGTGACGTTGTGTTAGAGGGTAGGGGTCGTGGTGAGAACGACGACGTCCGTCGTCGTTCTCTCGTCGTTCTCGTCGTCTTGTTGCCATGTCGCAACGTGTCGTCGTCGTTTACTGGTGACATGGCGTTGAGGCGTGGTGGTCGATCGGTGGCTGGTGTGCGTGGTGGTGGCCGTTGGTGACGTGGTCATGTCGCAAGGTTGGTGGGCGTCGTGGACGATGGTGGTGGTGGTTGAGAGAGAGAGGGTTGTTTGTTGATGACGCCCAAATCAAGCGTCGGCAAACGCCGACGCTTGATTTGGGCATCAGGAATTCCGTTCCGTGTCATTCCGGGAGCATTCCTTCTGGGTGATTCCTGGAACGATTTCGGCGGAATTTGAATTCCATCAAAATTCCGCCGGAATGGTTTGATCAATTTGGCAGGGCCCTCTGCCAAATTTGATTCCTCCGGAATTCCGGGAATTGTCCGGATTCCGCCGGATTCCGGCAGGAATCAGTGGAGGACAATAAAGACCTCCCCTAGTCAATATGAAACACACCTGCAGGGATGAACAGATGTATGCTGGTGCCTATGCTCTTGATAAGGCCACCAGTATCGTTACTGGATGTCCAGCACGAGCTCCAGCCATCCATGATCTCATGAAGGCTGTTAAAACTAGAGCAGGCACCAAAGGGGCTGCTGCGATGAGGAAGCATTCTGAGGCGATGTTGCTTGAGGACCTGCAAAAGATCATGGCATGGTCAGAAGAAAAGTGCCCAAATGAGTTTTTTGATAACGCACCATCAAGCACTCAGTCCGATGTTGCTCTGATGAACGTGCATGGCCTTATGTGGGCATTATGTCCAACTCTTTTCGTGCTGATGTTGAGGTATGATGATAGCGTGAATTCCTAATTTGGCCTGCATCAGCTAACTATTTCGCAGAGTATTTGAAGGCTTATCCTTGCAGAATGCCGACATCACACAGGGACTAAACGGTCCTGCCCTGTACCACTTCCCATTTTTTGAAGTCAAACTTGAGGAGCAGAAGAATTGGCAAAAGCAAGCTGGCTACAATGGCCCACGTACCAGTATGTATTTCGTCTCTCCACCAATAATTTAGCCAATCTGAAGGCCTGTTTCGAAGGTGGAATTTATCAAATCTACAAACAAGACATTGCAGAAATGGACATGTATATGCACCTCCCACGCTGGTTAAAGCATCTCGAAAGTCGCATTGGCCGCAGCCTCCAGCCCGATGACTTCATCTTTCCCTACATTTCGCAAAATGGCACTATCGACCCCAAGCATGCTATGTCATACGACACATCCCAAAAGCTTCTAGTTGAGTTTGTTGCTGGCGCTGGCCTCACCAAAGTATACACAACACATTGCTTCCGACGTGGCGGTGCCCAGTATCGTTTCATGTATGCACCTATTGGTCGCTGTTGGTCTTTGAGCATCATCAGGTGGTGGGGAGGGTGGGCTAAAGGCGAACAAGTGAGTTTCAAAGACCGTCAATCTGTGTGTTTATCATTGAATTGCATCAAAAAGGTTGATACAATGATCAAGTACCTTGTAGACTCACTCCAAAGCTATGAGACTGGCCATGGGAATGCACTCTGTCCCATTCCGAACGAGGCTGACAAGGGCTTCATGGGGGAGCATGTCAATCAGGCACCACCATCAACCGAAGAAATTCGTCAATGGAAACTCGCTATGGATCGCAGTCTCAACAATGCTGTTTCTGAGATAGTGGGACAGGTGACAGCTGCCTTTGCAGGCACTCGGCTCTCTCAATCCCCCAGCCCTGAGCCAGACATGGCCACGACACCGTCATCTAACAGTGTTGCACTCCAAGAGCGAACTATCTGCCATGGTCGAGATAGCCGCCTCTCGATCTCAATGCCATACTGTGATATAGGATTGGAAGGGAATGCCCAGAGGCCATAGTCAAACAGTGGTATATAGCTAGATTTGGATATCTTACATAATATATTGATCTTTTGTCTTGAACCACCACCTTGTCAGCAGTCTTGCCATCCTCTTGCACTACATGTAGTGCTTTGTATAACTGTACTTCCTACAGTATGCATAATCATGTTGGGCCAGCTGAGTATCTTGTAACTGCTCATTGCTCACTCATGGGTGTTGATCCCAGATCCACCCATTCTTGCCTCCTCCTTCCCTCTTGGCTTCAGCTATGCGAGAAGTTCAGAGTGAACGCTTCATAATGGTGGGGGCACCGCGGACTTCACCAAAGCATGGTTGAAGTCTGCATTTCTTGGTAGAGGGAGAGCTGGAGAGTTGTGGGAATGCGCCAGCTCATCACAGGAGGAACCTTAGCATGGAGGGTAGCTGCTGCTTGCGCACTTCGCGGCGGGCTTATTACTTCATGTGAAAGGGCTCATCCATCCTTCAGTTGGATGAACCATTGACTTTAGCTTGTGCTTGCACAGCTGGTTGAGGTTTGTTCGATTGGGGTGCTGCGCTGACTCTGAGCAGCTGGGCTTTGGGATTTCGCGACTACGCGGCCTGAAGTCTACTGTGAGGAGAGTTCCTACTCACCTATGTCTGGATTCCGCGACTATGCGACCATTGACTTGGTGAGGAGGTTGCCCACAACCAGTGTTGCCTGCTGCTTTGCGCTGCTTCACTGTCTCTCAGACTCCACCTGTTCCTCAACCATCTCCCTTGTCTTTTAGCATCTAGGCCTCTCAAGAACAGCCAGATGTTCATTGACATCCCTCCAGTTCAGTCTACTGCTCTGGAAATTATGTGCTATGCCCTACTATGCTTCTCTCCCAATCTCTGCTGTTTTCTTGCTTGAGGAATGAGTGTTCTCATCCTCCTTACTTCTCTATGAACTCTCTGGAATGGCTCTTCTTGGTTTCTGAATGGTTAGAAGGGTTTGGAGTGGTTTTGGGTTGGATGGGGTTGATGGGACATCAACATGGGACTTATTCACATCATATCTTGCCAACCGATGCCCCGATTGCTCTCGTCTCTTTTGCGCTGGGAGGCCCTCGTTCATACCTTTCTTTGGACCCCCTGAACTCGCCAAACGGTCGCGTATTGGCTGCGCTTCACCTACTTCAGCCTGGTATGACCAAAATGAACATATCTCGTCCGTTCTCGGCGAGATCCTCGTCGTTCCTTTTGTTCTTTGGCTCGTTTTGAAGCCACGGTCAATGCGCTTCTGGGAAGCCCTCATACGCGTCAAACGGACGAGCGGTTCCTGTGTTACAGCACCATCCCTCCAACAACCACTTACATGTGACTTGTTCATGTCATATCTCGCCAACCAACACCCCGATTGCTCTCGTCTTTTTTGCGCTGGGAAGCTCTCGTTCATACCTTTCTTTGGACCCCATGAACTCGCCAAACGGTCACATATTGGCTGCGCTTCGCCTAGTTCAGCCTGGCATGGCCAAAATGAACATATTTCGTCCGTTCTCGACGAGATCCTCGTCGTTCCTTATGTTCTTTGGCTTGTTTTGAAGCCACGGTCAATGCGCTTCTGGGAAGCCCTTATACGCGCCAAACGGACGAGCGGTCCTTGTGTTACAGTGCCATCTCTTCAACAACCATTTCCCCATTCCTATTGTCATAACCTGCTCGCATCGGACGCTCTATAGCCCGTTTGAAACGCCTGAATCGTACCTTTCCGACGCACCTATTCACGTCGATAACGGACAACAGCCTGGTCTGCAGTATGCATTTACTCCAGAACTGCAGTTTCTGGGTATTACCTCTCTATCTCGACAACCACGGCTCGTCACGATACGCAAATTATACCGTTGGAAAGGCGTCGTTCGTAGCTTTCGAACAGGTATTTGATCCCCAGGAACGGGCCAGAAATCACTACGCTATGCTCAAACACATTTTTGGCTACCTCAGGATCTCCCCTCTATTTGGGGTGTTAAGACTTGATTGGAGGACTCTTATGGGCAGGGGAGACACCTCAACTGGTTGAGAGTTGCTGCTTGCACATTACGCGGCGGACTCTTCTTCAGTCATGGTAACCTTCTGGCTCCATCAGAAGGCTGATTGCTGCTTGCGTGTTGCATGGCGGATCAGTGTGGAGGAGTTGCAGCTCGCGCATTACGCGGCGGACTCTTCTTCAATCATGGTAACCTTCTGGGTCCCTCAGAAGTACTGATTGCTGCTTGCGTGTTACGCAGCGGATCAGTGTTGAGGAGTTGCTGCTCACACATTATGCGGCAGACTCTTCTTCAATCATGGTAACCTTCTGGCTCCTGATTGCAGCTCGCATGTTTTGCGGCGGATCAGTGTTGAGGAGTTGCTGCTTGCACATTATGTGGCAGACTCTTCTTCAATCATGGTAACCTTACAGATTGCTGCTCGTGTGTTGCATGGCCTGTGTCCACTCTGGGGGGCAAAATTTATGACAACATTTTTTTCCCCTCCTTTCCTTTGACCTCTTATCATTCCTACCCAACATGGCACCACCTTTACCCACTCAGACACCAACTTAGGATCATGGCTTGTAATTTTCCACTGCACGATCTCTTTGCCTCTATCCTCCCTGGCTTGATTCTTGAGATTCGCACACTGGAAAAGTGGGGGGCTGTAGGGGAGTATAGGTGGAAGATGGGAGGAGAGGCGCAAGCCTCTATCCCATTACACGCTCCCCACGTCCAGACGACACACCACAATGGAAGCAAGCTACATCATCTTGATGGGTAGAGGGAGTTGAGTTGGGATCAATGATCTGAGTGGAGAGGCGCAAGCCTCTATCACACTATACATGTCTTATGCCCAGACCACAAGTATGATGGAAGCATGCTACACCATCTTGATGGGGAAAGGCAATGGAGTTGGGATGGATGACCTGGAAGCCATCCACTTGCATGGTTTCCCAGTACTCATGGTTATACATCACTGAAGAGAGAATGGGAGGATCATATGGGTATTTCTGGGTTAAGCTGGGAGCTTACAGTGACCAGCTTTCCAGATAGCAAATTATTTGGGGCCAAATTTTTTCTTTCTTTTATTCATCTTCTTTGCTTTGCTACCTTTTGGTCTCATTTTATCCTGATATTCACTCTGGGGGGCAAGAGGATTTCTATTCTATTATTCTTCCCCACCATTGTTTTCCTTACATGCCCTCTGGACATTGGGGGGCTTTGTGATATAGGATTGGAAGGGAATGCCCAGAGGCCATAGTCAAACAGTGGTATATAGCTAGATTTGGATATCTTACATAATATATTGATCTTTTGTCTTGAACCACCACCTTGTCAGCAGTCTTGCCATCCTCTTGCACTACATGTAGTGCTTTGTATAACTGTACTTCCTACAGTATGCATAATCATGTTGGGCCAGCTGAGTATCTTGTAACTGCTCATTGCTCACTCATGGGTGTTGATCCCAGATCCACCCATTCTTGCCTCCTCCTTCCCTCTTGGCTTCAGCTATGCGAGAAGTTCAGAGTGAACGCTTCACACATACCCTCCTAGGCCATCCAGCCGTGCCCAGAGTCTTGGTGCATCTAGCAGTGGTGACGATACAGACAATTCAGCAGCTGTGCAATCTATGGGGTCTAACCCCCCACCTATCCCTGGTGTTGTCATTCCCAACATGAGGAATTGGCGTGATGTGATTCGGCAGTGGGACATTGGTGACGCAGGGATGGTGGCATTGAAGAACTGGCCAAAAGAATGGTACCAGGGCGGCATGAAGAGATATACTGGCTCCTTGTACTCTCAGCGAAAGAAGATTGCGGAAGAGTATGAATGGTGTGTACCATGAGCTTCTGTGGTAATCGGAAGGTTGCTGAATTACAGTTTTATCAGTTTGGGTTGCGATGAAGATATATTTTGGACAACTTACCCAGCAGCCGATAAGTCTATTAAGGCGCTCCTCAAGGCAATTCGAGTTTGGCACAATGAGCGGCGTCGAAGCAAATATGGCACACCCGAGGAGCGAGATGGCTCTCAGGAACAAGAGGGCATGCCTTCTGAATCTGACACCTGATATTTCAGCCTGCTGACTCATTAGATTGAAGGACACATCCCTTTCCCAGACACAATAAATTTACGGACATCATAGTATGGACACTACCTACACTTTACAGACACCTTGTTTAATGCTTTGTATTGGATTGGACAATAAAAAATTAATAGCTATGCAACTCGGAAAGAACCTTCAGCCAAAAGCGACTCAGAGGGACCAGAATAAAGTCAATGCCCACTGTGCCACTCAAGACTTGATTGGACCCTGTAGTATACAAACAAGAGTCGATGGAGATAATTAACATAAATACAGTGCTGTAGTACAGACAAGAGGAGAGATGTAGACCCAAGACATTTTACTTCGTGCCCACTAATGAGAACTTGCCCACTAATGAGGACTGTGTAAACACGCTGTCAGCAACGCGGGAAAGGAAGAGATTTGAGGAATGACATACTTAGATGAAACAAAGTGAAGCGGTAGACATGGCGCGTACTGGAAGCTTCAGTAGCAATGTGTTTGAAGATGTCGTTCATGAAGCGATCACCCTGTTGGAGATACCAGTGTCGGGGCGGCCCTGTTTGAGGACTGGAGAGGAGCTAAATTCAGTTTTAGACTTGGTGTATCGAGTGACACACGTACCCTTATAGATGAAAGACGCGTAGATTTCCTTATATACTTTCTTTCGCTTCTTCTTCTCCCCATTAGCAGGCACTGCAGCTTTCGCCGTCGTCTTGGCTGCCTTCGCACCCTCTGTCAATTTTGGCTTGGAAGCGGTGGAGGCTGGGCTTTGCCAGCAGTGGATGCATGCCCGCTGATGGGAACTCTGCAAATACTATGTCAGCGACATTGGAAAGGGTTCACCAGGCAGAATGAGCCGACTTCACCCATTATGTATATCAAATGCTGCCCTGCTAAACAACGCCAGCGTCGCATTCAAAGTATTCAGCATACTATCATGGTGCCCTACAGCCCCGTTGCAATGCACTTCGGAAACTTGGGGTTGTTTGATTAATTAGGGTCTATGGTGCTGTTGAAAATCGTGGCAGAGCACGTAGCCATGGACATGGCCAGAGATGACGAGATCGATGGAATACAGATTCAGCGTAGTTTCGAACGCTTCTTGACATTCTGCGCAAATGGGGCCGCTCACGTACCAAGGCCAATGACCAGCTAGGCAGTTGGCGGGGTAAGCAAAGAAAAACAAACCAGCGACGAAGCCATACATTCGAAGCCATCATTCACGAAGCTTTTGAGGAGGCCATTGCCTTGTTGGAGATACCAGTATCGGGGTGGACCTATTTGAGGAGTTAAAGTGATGCGATGTGTTCAAAGAAATCACTCACAAAGCTGTTATGGATGGTGCCTTGTAGCAGGTATATGGGATTCTATCCTCCCTCTATATCATTTACTTTCCATTACTTAGCATTTGTATCACATGACTCCCATCCATACTTGTCAGTAGTAGTCATGTGACAATTTACCTTCTTACATCTCTACCACCACTGCATCTATTGCTTTCTAGCAGGCGTTCTATCATAGCTCAAACCAATAGGCAAGTGTTATTGTGTATTAACAGGTCACTGACACTCTGCTCCAAGAGAACAAGTGTCAGCACCAGTTGATCAGGGCAGATCTTATCAGATCTGCAGTGCTATCCCTTTCTGTGTCTGTATCCAACCTCTCGTGGATTTCCCAAGAGGTAGCAGGGGTTGTAGCTTTGGATTTCCAGAGTGATCTCAACCCTAGCTAGGATACGCCCACATCCAGTCTCATTTCCCCAGTCTTCCTCTCTTTGGACCAAGTTGCAACCAAGATTGCACCTGGGTCTTCACACCATTACCATTCCAGCTCGCCATACGACTTTCATCGACAGCTCCCGCATTTAACGCACAGATAGTCCGTTACAAAGGTGGACACTGTGGGAACTGTCGACATCCTGGCCGGCTGTCTCCACTTTTCTTTTCATTATGCACCCCTCATCTTTCTACAATCTTCGGGCTCGTTATGTCTATACTCCCCTCTATGGCCCTTACACCCTGTCTGAAGCCCTGGAGGGACTTCTTTTTTATTCTCTCAATGAATCTCAAGACTCAATTTCGATCGGTTCCAAAAGGACTTTACGGCATGAGCTCATTTCGGAGCTCAGCAATGTTGCGGAGGATCTTCAAGATTATCTTTTATATTTCTCTTCTGATTTCCCCATTTTCCCCTCGAACTCTCCAGATCTATTCAAGGAGTTGCGAGCAGGTTGCGATGGGTTCGACCCTTTGAGTGTATACTGGGGGGCAATCATTACTCACCTCGTCGTGGCACGCAAAATCGTCGAACACAACTTCTGGCCCCATCTTTCTCAACCAGCCATCGACAATCTAGGAGGTCTACAAAGACTTGGACAACTTCCGTCTTTCGTTTTACCCAACACACCATTGAACAAACGATTCACATCCGCATCCACATCCATTTCGTCTTCCCAAACATGTACCCCTGCTTGCTCAGCCGACTCTCCATCACAAGTTCAATGCCTATCACCGCACAACACGCAAAGCGAGCGCTCACAAAAACTGCCGTCAAAAGCCAATCCCACGGTCGGCAAAGAAGACTGTACGTCGTTTCGGAAGCTCGACAGATCACCAGTGCTCCCTGGATCACACTCTCCTCGAACGACGTCGAATCGTCAACCCTCTGGCATCTCCCTGGAGTCGCGATTTTCACAGGTCCACGAAAATCGATCGGTTGAAGTCTTTGCGTCCTGGAACCGCTCTGTTGCCGCACGACGCTCCGACAGCTCGACTTCAGCTCGCAGTGATACGAGGGAACGGGGGTGTTTGGAGAAGGATGCAAATGCTGTAGAGGATGATGAGCACGTTACCGGGGAGACGGAAGTCGCAACAGAGGGAGACGTGGTCACCACGGTGCCGTGTTCACATCCTCACCCCGTTCAACTGACTTCCCTTCGAGTAAAGGACACGGGGGAACTCGTTGCAACACCAACGAAAGAGTTGTCTGCATCGGTGGCGTCGTGGTCCACATCAACGACGCCTGCCATCTCCGGTTCCACTCCCAGCATCTACTCAAAGTCGACGATGCCGTCTCCGCGTTCAGTCACCAACGCAACTCAATCTCAACCTTCGACTCGTCCTTTCTCGAAGGGACAACGTGGCCGGCACTCCTTTTCATCCGTTCCATCCCATTTCCCTCCGACCGCTCGAGATCAAGCGTCGAAATCCCAAATACGATGTTTCGTCCCCTCGCCGGTCAGATCTCCTTCCACACATTCCTTCCAACGACAATCATTCGCATATCCCCTGGCTGAAAGCTCTCAAGACTGCCGAGACGAACTATTATCACTCCAAGAGCCTCCATCACCAATCATGAGGGACAGTGCAAGCAACATTTCATCACCAATGCACAACGGCTGTCCAATATCCCCTCCTACTCCGTCACTCGGCCTCTATTGGCACTACCGGTCGTCTCTACGTACACGGCCTTCAACCTCTTCCACCCCAAAACGACGGCGTTCCTCCTTATCGCCTTCTTTCGGTCGATTTGAGCCAATTTGTGGGCAACGGTTGTTGAGATCACAGCAGAGCGATCCCATGATTGGCGAGGGAAGCTATTTGTCGTTCTCAGCACACCAGCCTGCTCCCTTTCGGACTCCTGCCTCAGCTAGCTCACTTCCAATCTCCCATCGACGGCAACACAATGCACGAAATGAGCGCTCGATGACGCTACAGTCACGAGCTTCCACATCCGAATGCAAGGTCTCCGTGTCGTCGTCAACGCCCAACACACCCTATTCACACTTAAAGACCAATCAGCGAAACACCAATACGTGAGACGAGCAAGCACAGCCCGAGGCGCTGGCATTACCAGGCATTTCCACGGTGGACAACGAACAACGTACATCATTCCCGATGCTTGACGTAATGCCGACACTCACCACTCCAATCTCGTCAAATCACCAACCCTCCGACATTGGTTTCGATTCGCGCCGCCCACAGATCTTCAAAGATCACTTAAACGAAGCCTTCGCGCCGCTTAACTGTACTCTGGCCGCTCCATGCAGCTCGACTTCAGCTCACAGTAGTGAAACAAATACTGGGGAGCTTGGGGGGCGATGCGAAGGTTGTGGGGCCTAACAAGCAGGTTACCGTGGAGGTAGAAGCTGTAGGGGAGGGAGAAGATGTCGTTGAGGTGCCGTATGCCGATCCGCGTCTCGTTCAACTAATTCCTCTTCAAGTTGAAGCTACAGGAGGATGCATTAGTACAATGCCCGCAAAGACATCACCTCCAACGACGGCTTCACGGCCTACATCAACAATACGAGCCCCTACAAAGGCGTCGCCTTTCTTGATGGGTTCGCAGCCCATATCGATAACGCGAGAGCCTGCAAAGGCATCGTCTTCGTCAACGGCGTCACAGCACATGTCAACGGTCGAGAAGACGAGAGCAAGTCCACCACGCAACCCGAACAGCGAGGACGACGTGCAGCTGGGACGAGGCGAGTCGAGGGATCGTATTAGTTGTGTGTCACACGGGAGGTTGTGCTGCAGCTCAACGAGGAGCAGAGCCCTTTCACGCGGTCCGCAAACATGCAACGGCCTATGCACAAGCCTCTCCCCCATGCCGCCAAGTGGACGAACCTTTTTCCAACCAAACTCTCATGCCCAATACCACTCGAGCAACGCTTTCGTTCCCGCACCATCACACACCACTTCAGCCTCTCCGACCAGTGACGGACACCCCTGCTCCAGTCCACACTCTAGCATCCAATCCCAGCCAACCAATTACTTGGGGCAACATGAACCTGGATACTCTTCGCTTGACAACGACAACCACACTCTCAACGACTCCCGTCCAAATCCAGGCAATGCGTCAATCGACTCCGTCTCTTCCCTCTTAACACCCCATGTGAATGGGAATGGGCACGACTCGGACTCGGATCAACATTCAATGTTGTATCTGGAAATGGACTGCTCGACAACGAGCTCAACAGTGGCATTGGAGCCTTTGGAGGGACTCGATGTGTCGCAGAAGGATGTTTCGGAGCATGAGCATGAGCTTTCAGAGGTTCAGCACCCTCCTGCCCCATCATGCGGCCTCTTCCGATACCCGGTGTCCCTCCATTCACGGCCTTCTACGCCTTTCATCCCAGAGCGACGATGTTCACCCCTACCACCTCCTTTGTGTCAACTTAATGGGCAACAATTACCAAAATTACAGTTGGATCTTCTCAAACAGCACGACCTCACCCCCTCTCGAACTCACTTTTCGGATACTTCGTCTTCAAATCCCTGTCAACAGCAACGAAACGGGCGTTCGAGGACACCACCATCACGAGCTTCCATAATTGAACACAGGGACTTTGAGTTGTTGATATCGCCCCACGTGCCTTGCCGTCCCAAGTCGAGCCCTGGTACGCGAGATGAGCAAGTACAACTCAAAGCAACGCCAGACGTTCCCATGGTCAATAACGAGGGATTCCTGTCATCAACAATGTGTAACAGCTATCCCACTCCCTCTCCAACCACTCCATCCTCATCTCCGTTGATCATCGGCCCAGATCCTCCTCCACGGATCTTCCAAGATCATTCGGACAAACTTGTCACACCGCCAGACCATGCTCTCGCTGATCACAATATCTTTTCGACTCCTCCAACATCATCATCATTGATCCACAAGGCCCATTCAGTCTCTCCTCCTATCCCATTACTTGACCTCAAACCTAAACGCTCCACCAAGCCCACCATGACTGTGATAACAGAGCTGGAGAGTGAGCTGGAGGCACCTCAGAGGCTAGAAATAGAGGAGGGATTTGAGAGATCTCCCATGGCTCAGCTGATGCAAGAATACTCTTCAGTGTGGATAGAGCCTTACTCAGATCCGACAGAGAGGAGCATTATGTTGGTGCTAAGCATAGAGGAATTGACCTTGGACCTTATTGTGGACAGAGGTGAAGTCAGAGCTAGGAGCCTATCTCGCTATCATTTGGTCAAGGCTGCCTTCAACAAACTTACTGCAGTGGTTGCATCACAGCAGATTTTCTTACAACGAGCAGCTGCTTTGATTGTGGACAGGAAATTTTACTTCATAGTGGATCCAGGGAACACTCTGTTACCTCTTTTACAAGGTACCTCTAGCCTGCCACAATTGCATGCGGTCTGGAGGGCTCTTATCACAAGGATCAAGCTAGGAGTCAAGGCCTTGAAGAAATATGTTGCAGAGTACCAACTTCAAGCAGATGCTGCTGCCCTTTCTTCACTAACTTCACATTGTTGAGTTTCTACTTTTCATTACTTCTTCTATTACATTTCACCCTTGATTTTTTTTCTTTTTTTTTTTTTTTTGGCTTTCATTCTCACTGCCCATCCCATCAATTTCAAGCCTCTTCTCTTCCATTTTGCTAAGCAACTGGAAAGTAGGGGGGCTTTGTAGCAGGTATATGGGATTCTATCCTCCCTCTATATCATTTACTTTCCATTACTTAGCATTTGTATCACATGACTCCCATCCATACTTGTCAGTAGTAGTCATGTGACAATTTACCTTCTTACATCTCTACCACCACTGCATCTATTGCTTTCTAGCAGGCGTTCTATTGTAGCTCAAACCAATAGGCAAGTGTTATTGTGTATTAACAGGTCACTGACACTCTGCTCCAAGAGAACAAGTGTCAGCACCAGTTGATCAGGGCAGATCTTATCAGATCTGCAGTGCTATCCCTTTCTGTGTCTGTATCCAACCTCTCGTGGATTTCCCAAGAGGTAGCAGGGGTTGTAGCTTTGGATTTCCAGAGTGATCTCAACCCTAGCTAGGATACGCCCACATCCAGTCTCATTTCCCCAGTCTTCCTCTCTTTGGACCAAGTTGCAACCAAGATTGCACCTGGGTCTTCACACCATTACCATTCCAGCTCGCCATACGACTTTCATCGACAGCTCCCGCATTTAACGCACAGATAGTCCGTTACATGCCTCGTCGGACATACCAGTGTCGGGGTTGTGGACCTGTTTGAGGACTGAAGAGGAGCTAATTAGGTGTAGTAAGGTGCATTACACACCATTGTATCTCTTGCTTCTTCTTCTCCCCATCAGCAGGCGCTGTGGCTTTCGGTGTCTTCTTGGCTGCCTTTGTGCCGTCTCGATTTGGCGGGGCCTTGGAAGCGGTGGAGGCCAGGGCTTGCAAGCAGAAGCAGAAGCAAGTTTGCAACGTTCAACGTTATCTATAGTGGATGTAGACTCTAGACGATCGGATCGGTTATTATTGTAAGTAGTGACAGATGTAACAAGGACCCGAACAAGGCCGATAGCCGATGCTGCCCTGGAGGGCAATGGCAAACAAAGCCCAAAATAGCTCCAGGGTCTGATGGTATGTCTTGTTTCGGAAATCTGGGGAAAGCTGTCCCTGCCCCTCTCATATCTCAGCCCAAAGGTGAGTAAAACGTTCGACATAAGTTCAGACAAATGTGGGGTAAAGTAAGTATGATTTCTGTAGCTTTACTGACATGTCATATACCTAAAGTACTTAGTTCCAGAACCTAGAAGAACTTAGAAGAATGTTCCGTCCTTGTTTGTCTTTGTTCAACGTGCTTCAACATGTTTGTTTGTTAGGTTCTGTTTGTCAATCGCCTATACTGCAAACACGTCGCTAACACATTCAAGAACTGGATTTGAGGTATATTAGCACACTACAACTGGATGTCCTACGTGCTATTGAGAATCACAAAATAGAAATTACAATGTAAATGATCTGAGTGAACCTTAGAGTAATGGAATGATAGGGAATAAATAGAGGTACTATAACACACATGTTCACTACCACTGTACTTATACCTTGTGTTGTACATGAGGAATATCATCTATTACTACACCTACATCCTCTGACTGCTTAAGCACATAGCCCTACCAGCAGCTCTTCTTAGGCACTAAGAGAATAAGGCGTCAGCAGACTAGATCTTCATCAATCCACACAATCTCTGCAGGAACTGTCCTTGGAGGCTGGAATACAGGAACATTGGACTGTCACATTTCACGACTCTGAGTGTTTGATCATTAGAGCAGAGTCTTCACACCTTCATCTGCTAGGGTATCCTACAGCTTTCCCACTACTTGAGTGATCACTACGTCAACAGTGGTTCACACAGATTCCTGGTTGCCCTTCTTTGGGAGTTGAAAAACAACACTAGGAATTACTACCATCTATGTACTTGTAAACAAGCTACTATTAAGGGAAAAATAGTTCTAGATAGTCTTCATGTTTCCTAGTTTCCAGAAACCTAGAAACCAGGGGAAACCACTGAAAGCTGGAATCTATTTCTCCATCTTACTGATGAAGTTTAGAAAAGCTGCAAATACAAAAAGCCAGGCTCAGTACCCTGTAAAGCCACTGTTTTTGAATGCATTCAGGTTGTCATGGGTTTGATTTTGATCAATGTAATTTCCAACTTTCCAGCTTTTTCACTTGTGGCAAGTCAAAAAGTGGGAAAACTAGATATGTAAATCTTGATCTTGCTGATGTATGTTTTGATGTCTGATGTATCTTTCTTGTAGCTGCACCTGCAGAACTGCCCCTGTTAACGAGGCAGGAGGCAGAAGTATAACCTGCAACTGCACAAAGTGAGTCACTGTTGTGTTGGTGGGACACTAGTTGCTGATGAATTTCAATCAGCTGTGTGTACAAGCTGGAGGAATGCAAGTGCTAAGTGGACAGGAACCCATTGAATTTTTGTAGTAGTATGTAATAAAGTAATCATAATGGTTGCTTGTAATGAACACAGTAGTGTGCAAAAACACTGGAGATCTTCTCATCTTCAACCAGGGAAACCCCTGAATTGACCTGAACCCAGTAATAATGAGTATGTGAGCTGTAGTGGCATTTCATTGTAGGGGAGTAAATATACTGAACACTTTCTGAAGAGCATCATGAATCAAGCCACATTTTACTGGCATGTATGTACAAAAAGCAAAAGTCATCTAGGCGAAAATTCAACGAAATGTTCTGCCCAGGTATAAGAAGTCAAATGTGTCTGTTGTGTGGATTATCAGTACAAGCTGGATTGCAGTACAAATGAAGGCAATACACTGACATGGTAATACTGGCTGTTATCATCAGAAAATTGAGGCAAAGCATTGGGTTTTGCTTTCAGGGGAACCTGCAGTCTCTGTATATCTGGGCATATTCAGGAAGGGGGAGTGCGCACAGGTGATATGATGGTGTGTTTTCACCTCAAGGTCAAGCCTGTCTTGTTGAGAATATTATCAATCCCTTGCTTCTTCAAGAATTCAGAAAATGGCTTGGAATTATCATAGAGGGTATCAACGACATCAGCAAGGATGTACAGCTTGGTCTTCTTATCATCTAAGCAGAGCAAGGAATGACCTACAAAGTATTCATGTAATCAGTCAGGACAGACTGAAATACATGTGGTTCCACTCCATGCCTTCAAAATAAAGTTAGAATTAAACTGTCCAGCCATGGCAATAAAAGGCTTACCTGCTTTACTTTATCACATGGGGCAAACAGTGTTCCTCGCCTGATAAAGAGGTAATAAATGACAGATAATTATGTACATTAGTTAATTCCCCATTAGTGTCAAAAATGTTCAAATGAAAAGGTTTCATTGTTATTTCAACTTTGCACCCACAAAAAGGTGATATCATGTCTGCAAAATATTTATTAATGGTTACTGGTGCAAGAATGATTGAAAAACAAAAGAAATCTTTGTGAGGAAAGAAAGATAAAGAAAGACCCTGTTTTCTCTTGGCAAAAATGATGAGGCAACTATTTAATGTCTTGAAAGGCCTTTCTTGGCACTGTAAAAAGCAATAAAGGAAATTTAAATTTTACCCTCTTAAACAAAGGAACCCTGAGAGATAATTTTAATTCTTTGTTCCTGTTCCCTCAGGTCAAAAAGATCTTTCAATGACATTAAATAGTTGCCTCATCACAGTGGACGCATGACAAGATAATTTGTGTTGGAATATGTTAAAAATATCTTTTGGAAGTTCCTTATTTTTTCCCTGTCTTCTACCAGATATGTTTGAAAACATGTAGAACATATTGAGATACATATATAGACAATTCAAATTGACCCAATATCTTTCAAGTAAGTTTCTATATGTTTTTAAGCTGTTTTATAAGTATTTAATCTTCATTTATTGAAGAAAATGTTTGTAGATGTATTACATGTTTCTTACTAGAAAACAGAAAAAAAATAAGGAACTTCCAAAAGATATTTTTAGAGTATTTCAGTGCAGATTATCTTGTCATGTGTCCAGTGTCATTGTTGCCAAGGTAAAACAGGGTCTTTCTCTATCTTCCTTTCCTGGCAAAAATTTCTTTTGTTTCTCAGTAATTCCTGCACTAACAAACCACCAATAGCTATTTTACATACATGACATCACCTTTTTGTGGGTGCAAAGTTAAAATGACAATGAAATTTTTTTATCTGAACATTTTGACACTAATGTGGAATCAAGTATTTAACATAGTTATCTACTTTTTATTACCTCTTTACCAGGCAATGAACCCTGTTTGCCCCTTGGGTATCCCATAGACTATCCATAAGCTTAGTGTTAACTGATTCACCTTCCCTGGAAACACAGCCATTGGCTTGGACCATGAACCAATTCATGAAATACCCAACAATAGCAGCAGTGCAATTATCACAGAGCAAAGGGGACCAGAACTTTAAAACTTTATTCAAACCTACATAATTGGCATCAATGATATTTGAAACCTTGATGCAGTCGAAATGGATGCTCAAAGGGATGCCATCTGCAGCCAATGAGCCTGCTCAAATCCTGCATGCAAGGTCACATGCATCAAGCATCTGGACAAATAAGGATGTTGATGTTGGAACAGGCAGAGGTGCTTCCCCGGCATATAGCTAGCTGGGTAGATGGTGGTATTGCAGTGAGTAGCTATGACATGTGATACATGTATGGGTGTGCACGTGACTGCACTCTGGAGCAGGGAATCCCTATGTGGTTTGTAATCTATCGGCCACTGTGAAGCGTTCACTCTGAACTTCTCGCATAGCTGAAGCCAAGAGGGAAGGAGGAGGCAAGAATGGGTGGATCTGGGATCAACACCCATGAGTGAGCAATGAGCAGTTACAAGATACTCAGCTGGCCCAACATGATTATGCATACTGTAGGAAGTACAGTTATACAAAGCACTACATGTAGTGCAAGAGGATGGCAAGACTGCTGACAAGGTGGTGGTTCAAGACAAAAGATCAATATATTATGTAAGATATCCAAATCTAGCTATATACCACTGTTTGACTATGGCCTCTGGGCATTCCCTTCCAATCCTATATCACAAAGCCCCCCAATGTCCAGAGGGCATGTAAGGAAAACAATGGTGGGGAAGAATAATAGAATAGAAATCCTCTTGCCCCCCAGAGTGAATATCAGGATAAAATGAGACCAAAAGGTAGCAAAGCAAAGAAGATGAACAAAAGAAAGAAAAAAATTTGGCCCCAAATAATTTGCTATCTGGAAAGCTGGTCACTGTAAGCTCCCAGCTTAACCCAGAAATACCCATATGATCCTCCCATTCTCTCTTCAGTGATGTATAACCATGAGTACTGGGAAACCATGCAAGTGGATGGCTTCCAGGTCATCCATCCCAACTCCATTGCCTTTCCCCATCAAGATGGTGTAGCATGCTTCCATCATACTTGTGGTCTGGGTATAAGACATGTATAGTGTGATAGAGGCTTGCGCCTCTCCACTCAGATCGTTGATCCCAACTCAACTCCCTCTACCCATCAAGATGATGTAGCTTGCTTCCATTGTGGTGTGTCGTCTGGACGTGGGGAGTGTGTAATGGGATAGAGGCTTGCGCCTCTCCTCCCACCTTCCACCTATACTCCCCTACAGCCCCCCACTTTTCCAGTGTGCGAATCTCAAGAATCAAGCCAGGGAGGATAGAGGCGAAGAGATCGTGCAGTGGAAAATTACAAGCCGTGATCGTAAGTTGGTGTCAGAGTAGGTAGAGGTGGTGCCAGTTGGGTAGGAATGATGAGAGGAAAGAAAGGGGAAGAAAAAAAAAAAAGTTGTCATAAAACTTGCCCCCCAGAGTGGACACAGGCCATGCAACACACATGCAGCAATCTGTAAGGCTACCATGATTGAAGAAGAGTCCGCCACGCAACACGCGAGCAGCAACTCCTCAAGACTGATCCGCCGCAAAACATGCGAGCTGCAATCAGGAGCCAGAAGGTTACCATGATTGAAGAAGAGTCCGCCGCATAATGCGCGAGCAGCAACTCCTCAACACTGATCCGCCGCGAAACACGCGAGCAGCAATCAGTACTTCTGAGGGACTCAGAAGGTTACCATGATTGAAGAAGAGTCCGCCGCGTAATGCGCGAGCTGCAACTCCTCCACACTGATCCGCCGCGCAACACGCGAGCAGCAATCAGCCTTCTGAGAGAAGGTTACCATGACTGAAGAAGAGTCCGCCGCGTAATGCACGAGCAGCAACTCTCAACCAGTTGAGGTGTCTCCCCAGCCCATAAGAGTCCTCCAATCAAGTCTTAACACCCCAAATAGAGGGGATATCCTGAGGGAGCCAAAAATGTGTTTGAGCATAGCGTAGTGATTTCTGGCCCGTTCCTGGAGATCAAATACCCGTTCGAAAGCTACGAACAACGCCTTTCCAACGGTATAATTCGCGTATCGTGACGAGCCGTGGTTGTCGAGATAGAGAGGTAATACCCAGAAACTGCAGTTCTGGAGTAAATGCATACTGCAGACCAGGCTGTCGTCCGTTTTTGACATGAATAGGTGCGTCGGAAAGGTACGATTCAGGCGTTTAAAACGGGCTATAGAACGTCCGATGCGAGCATGTTATGGCAACAGGAATGGGGAAATGGTTGTTGAAGAGATGGCACTGTAACACAAGGACCGCTTGTCCGTTTGACGCGTATGAGGGCTTCCCAGAAGCGCATTGACCGTGGCTTCAGAATGAGCCAAAGAACGAATGAAGCGACCGAAATCTCGCCGAGAACGGACGAAATATGTTCATCTTGGTCATACCAGACTGAACTAGGCGATGCGCCGCCAACAGGTGACCGTTTGGCGAGTTCAGGGAGTCCAAAGGAGGGTGTGGATCAGGGCTTTCCAACGCAAAAACGATGAGCGCGATCCGGGCGTCGGTCGGCGAGATATGACATGAATAAGTCCTGTGTAAATGGTTGTTGGAGGGATGGTGCTATAACACGAGAACCGCTCGTCCGTTTGACGCGTATGAGGGCTTCCCAGAAGCGCATTGACCATGGCTTTGAAACAAACCAAAGAACGAAAGGAACGACGAACATCTCGCCGAGAATGGATGAAACATGCTCATCTTGGTCATACCAAGCTGAACTAGGCGAAGCACCGCCAATAGGTGACCGTTTGGCGAGTTCAGGGGGTCGAAAGAAAGGTGTAAATGAGGGCTTCCCAGCGCAAAAGAGACGAGAGCAATCGGGGCATCGGTTGGCGAGATATGACATGAACAAGTCACATGTAAGTGGTTGTTGGAGGGATGGTGCTGTAACACAGGAACCGCTCGTCCGTTTGACGCGTATGAGGGCTTCCCAAAAGCGCATTGACCGTGGCTTCAAAACGAGCCAAAGAACAAAAGGAACGACGAGGATCTCGCCGAGAACGGACGAGATATGTTCATTTTGGTCATGCCAGGCTGAAGTAGGTGAAGCGCAGCCAATACGCGACCGTTTGGCGAGTTCAGGGGGTCCAAAGAAAGGTATGAACGAGGGCCTCCCAGCGCAAAAGAGACGAGAGCAATCGGGGCGTCGGTTGGCGAGATATGAGGTGAATAAGTCCCATGTTGATGTCCCATCAACCCCATCCAACCCAAAACCACTCCAAACCCTTCTAACCATTCAGAAACCAAGAAGAGCCATTCCAGGGAGTTCATAGAGAAGTAAGGAGGATGAGAACACTCATTCCTCAAGCAAGAAAACAGCAAGGATTGGGAGAGAAGCATAGTAGGGCATAGCACATAATTTCCAGAGCAGTAGACTGAACTGGAGGGATGTCAATGAACATCTGGCTGTTCTTGAAAGGCCTAGATGCTAAAAGACAAGGGAGATGGTTGAGGAACAGGTGGAGTCTGAGAGACAGTGAAGCAGCAGGCAACACTGGTTGTGGGCAACCTCCTCACCAAGTCAATGGTCGCGTAGTCGCGGAATCCAGACATAGGCGAGTAGGAACTCTCCTCACAGTAGACTTCAGGCCGCGTAGTCGCGAAATCCCAAAGCCCAGCTGCTCAGAGTCAGCGCAGCACCCCAATCGAACAAACCTCAACCAGCTGTGCAAGCACAAGCTAAAGTCAATGGTTCATCCAACTGAAGGATGGATGAGCCCTTTCACATGAAGTAGTAAGCCCGCCGCGAAGAGCGCGAGCAGCAGCTACCATCCATGCTAAGGTTCCTCCTGTGATGAGCTGGCGCATTCCCACAACTCTCCAGCTCTCCCTCTACCAAGAAATGCAGACTTCAACCATGCTTTGGTGAAGTCCGCGGTGCCCCCACCATTGTGAAGCGTTCACTCTGAACTTCTCGCATAGCTGAAGCCAAGAGGGAAGGAGGAGGCAAGAATGGGTGGATCTGGGATCAACACCCATGAGTGAGCAATGAGCAGTTACAAGATACTCAGCTGGCCCAACATGATTATGCATACTGTAGGAAGTACAGTTATACAAAGCACTACATGTAGTGCAAGAGGATGGCAAGACTGCTGACAAGGTGGTGGTTCAAGACAAAAGATCAATATATTATGTAAGATATCCAAATCTAGCTATATACCACTGTTTGACTATGGCCTCTGGGCATTCCCTTCCAATCCTATATCACAGCCACCCCACGCAGCTGTTCAGAGAGGAAAAAGTAGTAGCAGCCGTAAATGTTTTCGGCGTTGGCTCCGTGAATCAGTTGAGATTGCTGTGTTTGACAGCAGTTGCTTACCTTGCAACCGTAAACACCCGCTATCAATCCCCTTCGCCTGCCGACACTCAGGAAGGTGCTTGAAATCAGAGCCGCCATCTGTCCTCGTCAACTCCATGAGCCTTCTCGTCCACGCCGCTTAAGACCACAGGGAGCCATAGTATTGACTGAGAGGACCTTAGACGTGAAAGTGAGGGAGGGAGGTTCTGCCCGCGAACGTACGTCAAATCCTTCTCGAACGATCACTGCGTTGACTTACCAAAATTGAAGCCAAAGTTTCATTGCAATTGCGTTCTACAAAAGGTTCGTTAGTGTTAACAGCGGAATGGTGCTGAAGACCACTTACCGAACGAGAGAGCAGAACTTTCCGTCCTGCTGCCCAGCCGCTTCAAACGGATCGTCATCCCCTGATGCCCACGCTCTTGCACTGCGTCGCCGTCCTGCACGTTGTCCAGACCTCGCAGTAGGATCGTTTCCGACGCCCCACTCACGACCGTAAGTCGTCCCCCCCTTTAATTGCCATTTCGCTGGGTAGAAGTCGTTTCTTGCTGTCTAATAGGGTCCGAGTCGTCATGACTTTTTTTTGAAAAGGTAGGTGAGCGTCAAAAAATTTTGTGGAGTTGTAGACAACTTACCCGATGTTACAACGACTCGTGTCGTCGGTCGCCATCCTCTCAAGTCACGTGATCGCCGTCGGCATCATCTTCCCCCGTTGGTCTGACTGGTGCGACGTTGTTGTAGTAAGCAGCCTCGCCGTGGAGTTCTCGCTGTCCAGACCTCGGATTAGCGTTGTTTCGGAGGTCCAACTAACGAACGTAAGCCGTTTCTGTCCCATCAAGGTGATCTCGTCGTCGTGAAAGTCATCTCTTGTGGTCTAGGGGGTCGTCGTGAGTTGCGGGGATAGGTACATAGCCGGATGACTTACCCAACATCCAAACAGCCCTTGCTGACATGTTTCCCGTCCTTCACCTAATCCATATCGCCGCCCTCACTTGCCATCCCTCCCCAACGAACGCACCGTTGGTCTGTCCAGCGTGACATCGATGAAATTGCGTGGGTATCCATGTTGTCGACGACGTCTGCTATGCGGTCAAAACGCTGACTTTTCGTCTTGAAGTTGCCTTGGGACGACGTGTCGTCGTCGTTGGAGGTGATGATGGTAAGTGGAAGGAAGTCGGTGCAAAACGAGTGAATAGTAGTGATACGCCTGTAATAGCGGCCGAAAACGTTGAAATTTGAATACGAGTGAGCAAGTCATAGATAGCACATACTTACCCGAGCACAGGTTGAACGACGTCGTGAACCTGTTCGTCATTGACCCCACGTTGACGTGTACCGCGTGATGGGTGTTGGAGTGAAAGCCAGTGCCACACCAATGCCACACTTGCGTGATGTCATGACTCCGACTGAAGTCACACCATCTCCTCTTCCAACATATAAATCAGAGCTCTCCAGCTTCCAATTCACATATCCACTACCTGCAAAAGTGTATACTTTGACCAAGGTTTTCAAAGGTATTACTGTTCAGCCATCTTACGTCGTGCATACTAGGTTCTTAACATTAACCGTGGCGTCATCCATCGAATCCAACACCGGCGGAGGTGGTCGTGCACCTCAGGCCTGACGCTTCTGAGTGACAGAAGGCCTCAGAGGCCAATTCTTTTGATGGTGGTAATTGGCCTCTGGGGCTATTTCCGCTCTATCACTGCGCTTCCAAATCCAAATTTGGTTGCTTCTTTTACTAACATCTAAAAATAGCTCGCGCGTCAAGGAGACACTGTCGGCCGCTAGCGACTGAAGCGCTAGCTCTTGCCACCACCGCCAATAGCCAGAATTCCTCGCATCCCTTTCTGCTCAGCTTATGCGCCCCATTTTAGGTATTTTTTGGTTCATCTACCAGTCTCCTAGACCAGCTACGTAGAATCCAGACTATTGAAGAAAATTTTTGCGTTGAAACCTCCTCAAAACCCACGGCAAGGGCTGGCATTACCGCATTTCAGCTTGCCTCCTGGCCAAATGTATGAAACATGGATCACATTATTCATATCCAAATTAGATATATGGCCAATCCACCCCCATCGTCATTGGCAAGGAATTTGGTAACCGAATGTTCAGAAAATGGTGAAACATCCGTTCCGTTCCGGTGCATATTGTGCCTCGCCTTCACCAGAAAACGAGGAGCACTAATTAGAAGCAGTTTTTATATAGGTTCAATAGAAAATTTTACCAAGATTTGGCTCCCCAACATCCTAAAATAATTAGTGAATGTAATAAATTTTCATGTTGAAGCCACGGCTCTATAACTCGCCACAATAAAAATTTGGCACTATTAGTATCAAGCTGGGAGTTTAGAGCTGTGAGGGATGACATATGAGACTCGTCGGAAATACAGATGCACTTCGAATGTATGCTGAATAGATGAATTATGGGGTTGGTTGCGGAATGACTCGTGCCCACTCTAGATTACGATTTTTGTCTTCGTTTTAGATCCATGCTTCTCCAAATACCTTTGGACATCTCAAACGAAATGCCGCAGTGTGCTAAAAAAAATTTGAGATTTGTTCCTACAGAATTTACAGCAGGGGAAAGATTTTCGTCATTGTTATGAAATTTCTTTTATTTGTGCGTTTTCTACTTCAACCTGGATGAGAAAATTATGAATATTGGCAGGTATGTAGCTCAAGGTGCGAAGAATAGCTCTACCAAATTAATTTCAAGATGGCGTGAGGGAGCAGTCCAAGCGAGTCACATCTTGAGTTTTTCTGGAGTAAAGGTCAGACAAGACCAAAGCCATCGAAGGTTGCCAAACATTATCGTCGTAAGGACGGTAAAGACACTTTCGCCCTACAGCCCCACACCTTCATAACATCCATCTTAAATCAAAGTGAATTTGACCCCAGATTGATCCTATATCTCTACAAGGCTAACATTAATGTTGTCCAGTGGATATGAGCAGCTTTTATGTTCATTTTTATCCACATAACACTGAAGTCTTTGCTTCGTCATTTCCACAATTTTGTATTCCACATCCAGTCGGACTACAGAACAGTATTACAATGAATACAGTTTGTAAGTGTAGAGACATCCACCTAAAATCTATATATTCTTGAGGAGAAGGCTTAGAACCGAGGGGAAGGGTAGTTACTGAGGGAGAGATATCGGTACGAGGAATCCGCAGTCATGGACTTCACCTTGCCACGCATTCCTTCCATATGGAGTGTAATGTAGACCCCCAAAATGTGGTCGGGGGAGGGGGGATGGATAGCGGGACATGGCTCGAATAGAGAGTAGCGATATGATTCGAAACTGCAGAAAGAAGTGTACGTCAACTGACAATTCAGATCCTGGAAAATGGTACTCACGACACTCGAAAAACCCTCTCACAAACTTCCTCGGAGAACATTATTCAGCGGCTCGCATGGGGGGCATCGCGATGGGGAAGTATATATTCGGGTGGTGCAACGAGCCGTCGTTCCCATCATAATTCGGTGTGCGTAAGTGTGGTTGACCTGTAATAGTCAAACAGCGTATGAATACTGGATGATGTGAATAGAGGATGGAGGGAGGTTGAAACAATCTGTAGCACGAAGGTATGAGTTGCCTCCCGAAGTTTTGTGAGATAAATGGTGGTACTTACCTGCCCAAGTATCTACGACTGATTTGATTGAAACCAATTTCGTTGTACTTTTCCTGTGTTCATGGGTGTACACCATTTTCGAGTGCGTGGCACCAGTAGACGGGACACAAACGTGACTCGGCGCTACAGTAACAACACAGGATACGCCGAGAGTCAGCCTGAGGCGATCTTGAAGAACGAATGGCACCAATACACACCTGACTACCCAAAACGTACTCGCCACGCCTTCCAAAGCGTTCATAGATCCAGTCCGCACCAGTCATTGAGCAGGAGCGCCATATCCGAGGGCAATTGGTGCCATCCTTGAGTGAGCTCTGTGTAGTGAGAACTGATGAGGCTGGTATGGCGGATATAACGACAGCTGAAATGGCGCAGCGAGGGTCAGGACAGTCAATGACTCAATGAGATGAACGAGTCAAGAGCGAGCGCCGAAAGCTGCCAGTAGAATATTGCGATCTGGCAGCGATCTCGGTTTGATGCGGAAGTATAAATAGCCATCAGCGCCATCAGTGCTCTGGAAGCACCCCTCTCAGGCCAATTACCCCCAGACAAGGAATTGGCCTCTGAGGGCCCAGAAGCACGTCAAGGTGCTAGGCCTGAGGTGTGGTCGTGCAGGACGAAAATCCAAAAGGTCGGATCGTGTTTCTACACGCGACGGACAAGGCGATGGCGTAAGGAAGGCATGGCCTAAGAAAGTAGCTGCTCCAAAGGTCGATGGGAACAAGATCCGTCCAACACATTGTAAGTTGGGATCTTCCCAATTTAACTCTATTTTTGATCCCTCAAACAGTTCTCGCTCTCCCTCTCGTAAGTCCTATCACTCCCTTACTTTTGAACAACTCGATTAAACTGAACTGGATGAAGAACAACCACCGTACTCTGCGCGCCAAAGTCGACGCTTTTCAAAATGCGTTACTAGCACAAGGGCGTCCCAACCCTCAAGTTCCCGGAGCGTCGACACCCATTGGTGGGCTCGACAAATCCATCGTGATCGACCCAAGAAGGATACATCTCACTCTCGGCGTCATGGCGCTCGAGACCGACGATTCAGATCCAAGTCCATCCACATCTACACCAACCAAGAAAACACCACAAACCGCACTCGCACTCCTCGCTTCCCTCCGCCCACATATTCTAAACATCCTCAACGGTGATGAGGGGGTGAAAGTAGCTTTAAACGAGATGGGGTGGTTCCCTGGAGGCCGAGGGAACGGCAAGGGTAAGAACGTGCTGTTTTTCGGGCCTGGGAGTGTTGAAGACCAGAAGCTGTGGGCTGTCTCTGGTAAATATTCCCATTTTACCGTGTTATTAGATACTAGCTGATTCTGGTGTTAGATCTAATACATCAAAAGTTCAAACAAGAAGGATACATCACCGATACGCGACCACTCAAAGTTTGTCTATTCTGGTTTTCCATCCATAAGTCTAGTACTCACGTTTCCAGCTACATTGCACGATCCTCAACACGAGCCATCGAACACCGCGGAACTTTAGACTAGGATTGGACATTGAGGATGTTTTAGCGAGCGACACTATGCGGAAACTATCAGCGGGCGATGCGTCGGAAACGCTAGCGAACGCGGGAAACGTGAAAGTGGACTCTTTGGGGACGTACGATGTGCGCGAGGTTCAGCTGTGGGTTATGGGGAGCCATGGACCTGACAATGAGTATGTGAGCTGTGGTGGCGTTTCATTGTCGTAGCGTTTGAAATTTCCGCTGCAGCTGGTCATGTCTTTCTTTACTATGCTGAACGCGGGGCACCATGATTCAACTACTGGCATGTACAAGAATCAAAAGTCATCTACGTGAAAACTCAACGAAACGTTCTGCCCAAGTATAAGAAGTTAAAAGCGTCTGTTGCGTGAATCATCAGTACAAGCCAAATTGCAATAGTACAAATCAAAGCAGACCACTGACATGGTAATCCCAGCCGTCATCGTCAGAGAATGTGGCAAAGCATTGGGTTTTGCTTTCAGGGGAACCCGCAGTCTCTGTATATTCGGAGGTCAGATATCTGGGGATATTCGAGAAGGGCGGAAGTGCGTACAGATGATACGATGGCGTGTTTTCGCCTCAAGCTCAAGTCCGTCTTGTTGAGAATATCATCAATCCCTTGCTTCTTCAAGAATTCGGAAAACGGCTTGGAATCCAATCACACTCCTTAGAAGGGGCATGTCCCACTTTCGAGGAGTCGAGGGTATCGGGGTTGGCCATGGCTTCGTCGTTCGTTATCGAACTGGAGGATGCCCTACTCTCCTCCTCCTCTGAGGGCAGCGATAATGACGATGTGTTGTTCCAGGCCTCTTTACCCCCCAAGATCAAATCGGTCATCGTACAAGCGGGCGTGAGGCCTCCTGTGGGTGCGAAAATGGTAGTGTTGAAGGACGACGCGATGATGAGGCAACTTGAGAGGATCCGTGCAATTGCACGGGATGCTGCTGAGGAGGGAGTGAGGGTCATTGTGCTCGATAGACCAGAGGTGGACGTGATGAGTCCCGCCGAGATGAAAAAAGTGTGGTTGGCTGGCGTTGCTGGTCGTGGTGGTGGGTGGTGGTCGTAGAAGGTTTTTTTACCCGTTATTTTTTTATATCTTGCAATCGGTATACCCACTCACAGACGAACCGAATGATGAAACGACCACTTGGACGACACTAGAAACTGTTTTTTAACTATGATACTAGTACATGAGTAATGAATGGATGCGTAAAATGATGTGCAACTTTAGCGATTGTCCGAGAGAGTGAGAGTGAGTGAGAGTGTATAGGCCCACATACTGTATGTAGTAGGGGGGTTAGTAGGTACGCTAATCGCGTAGGTAGTAAGTAATCAAAAGAAGAGAAAAAGCATAGCGTCCGTCCGTCAATAAATCACAGCACAGAACCCATCGATTACCTCTCCCCCGCAACAACAGTCCCAGCACTAACCACACTATCCCTTTGAAAAACCGAATCAATCTTACTCGTCCGCGACGCAGTACCCACCCCCGCCATCCCCTCTCCTCCCCCGACGCCGAATTCCTCCATCCCCTCTTCCCGCCGATGGTGATGATCAAGCTCGGACAACGACGTAAAGTTGGAATCATCCCCCGCATTCCCAACGGGGAAATCGTCCGATGGGTGGTAGTGATGATGCGGGTGGGCTTCATACCCCAGCCCCATCCCCAAGAGGGGGAACGCAGCACCCATCCCGAGTTGTTGGCTTTTATCGATTATACCACATTCGCTGCGTGTGCGGGCGTGCAGTGGTGGCGAGGAGGTTTTGGTGTTGGGTCCAAGGGATGCTTTGGATGTCCGATTGCCGACGAGTGTATCCCCTCCTCCTCCGCCCCAAGCCAATGCAGTCTTCGGATCCCAAATATCAATGTCTTCCTCTGGTTCATCATCATCAAATTTTTTATTCTCAACCTCACCAACACCACCACTACCCCCAACCCTAGTCTGCCCACAGCTCATCGTAGACCCAGACGTAATCCTCTCCTCTTTCCTCAAATATGCCTTGTACAGCATGACCCTCAGCTGTTCTTCACTAGGCATATCAGCCAACGCATCCCCCGCTTTCCCTCCCCCTGGTCCTGGGTCACCAACACCAACGCCAACACCAGCCTTTTCCCGAACCCATCGCCGTCTGACAACAAACCACCGCACCCCAAACATCGCAAGACAAACAACGGGAAGGCCAACGAGGCCAAGGAGAGCGACGATACCCACTGATAACTTCTTCCCGCCCTCGGCGTAAGAAGACGAGGATGAGCCACTATCGCCACTTCCTCCCCCGGAAGGGCTCAGAACGCGCACGGTCCAGAATTCCTGGAGTGCGATTGTGGGATCTGTCAGAGGGAGGAACCCCAATCGGGGTTGGATCTCCGTGCTCGAAAGTCCCACTGCCGCTGCTGTTGACGAAGAGGAGGAGGAAGAAGAGGCATTGGAAGCCAAGGGAAAGGAACCGTCCGAATTGGGCTGCGTATGCGCCATCACGGTATACACGTTCCTCATGAACGGGACTCCCAATACCATATCCCCAATCTTATTATTGGCCACTGCGAGGTCCGCATTGTCAACTTGGATAAGGCCCGTGCAGAACAGGGTTTGGTTTCCTGTTGACGGTTTGGTTGTTAGATCTAAAGGGTGTAATGGGATTTCGGGGCGGTCGTCGAGGGTGATGGTTAGGTTTAGAGGTGTCGTGCAGGGGACGTAATCTATTTCGCAGTCGTTGTCATTTAGCAAAAAAGGAAGAGCAAAAACACAAAGAAAGGGAAGAGAACTGACAATTCCCATCACTAGCCGGACTAACCCCAATAGCACCATAAATCGCATTTGCCACCGCAGACGTCGTCAAAATCAACGGAACCCTCGAGTCAACAATAGCACTAGGGAACACCGCACCCGTATTCGAGCGTCCAACCTCCACAGGCATCGGTACGCCATTAACGTACACCGTTATCGCCCGAACGCTCACTTTCCAAAACAACGTCCCCTCCCGTTCACTCACGAGCGCCGAGTACCGTATTGTGCTTGGATCGCTGACTAGTGCGGCTGGATGCCTTCCTATGCCCAATAACGCTGGAACGCGATTCGAGCCGGGGCGGGAGAGGGATAAAGAGAGGAAGCGGGAGGAGGCGGCGGATGTGGTGGGTGTTATGGAGAAGAGGTTGGACGCCCATGCGGCTCCATCCGGTGAGTTGCCTGTGACGGGTGGGATGAGGGAGGCGATGACGCTGTTTAATGGGGGAGCGAGGCCTAGGAGGCCGTTGAATGTTGAGGAGATGGATTGGTTCGTTACTGATGTTGCTGCCACTGTTTTTTGGGTTGTTGGTTGGATGTGGGGAAGGGAAGATTAATAAGGAGACGAACCGAGTGCTTGACGGTCTATTGTATACCCGCCTACGGTAACTGTGTCCCAGACGATGGGACCTTGCACGGCGCCTTTAGTTGATTTGAAGTTGAGACTGGTGGAGGTGGATGATCTGCTTGGGTTGTAGAGGTGCCTGCTTGATTGGGAGCAGAAGGAGGTTGAGCATGATGTTGATGCTATCCACTGTAAATTTGTGATTAATGGACGGGAAAGGGGGCAACGACGCGTGATGGTAAGGGGAAAGGTGAGAGAGGAACGGAAAGGCACAGAAGAGCAAAGAAAGGCACGCGTAACGCCCACACCAAGCCACTGATAGAACGAACAAAATGAGATAGGCGGCGGGTCCCCCTCCACATCCACGAGGGGAGTGAACAACGAAGCCCGAAGCCAAGGGGAACGAATGAAAGGAATGAAAGGAAGTGTCATGTCGGCATGCACGTCGAAAAAATTTGGCAGTCGAATAGAGTCAAAAGGAAGGAAGGAGATGAAAAAAACACACACACACCAAATCCGAAGACCCAGTATCAACCTGCAACGAAAACGTCTGCGCGTTTTTACCCACTTTTATTGATAGTACGTAGGCGCTAAATTTCAATTCTATTTCCTCAGTTGTGTTCTCAAGAACAGTGGACAGGGACATACACATCATATACACCACTCCCACCTACATTCAGCGGAAGCACTATTCCATCACGACCTCCATTACCTTCTACACCACCACCGTTCTGGCGGAGTCGTAGATCCCTGGCTTTGCCTTTCCACTGTGGTGGTATTGTCATTGTTGTTCCGTCCGAGAATCCGAATCCGAGTCCAAAATCCGACCAGCGGTTATCGTGTTTTTGTGTGTGAAGAAGAAGAGTGGGGAAGGGATGAGCGAGGGAAGGATGAAGGGCGACGACGACGAACGATGGGGAAAGAAGTGTGTTAGAACGATGGTCACAGGATTCATAAGCATTGTGGGGCGAGGGCAAAGGATTATCGATTATCGATTAACACCAAATGAAGAAGGATGGAAGGACGAAAAGGCGGATGTGGGGACCCGTCTTTGTCAGGTAACCATTCCTTTGAGCTTCCGACGAATCCTGCATGTGAATTCTACGAAATGGTCATTACGCTGATTGATCCCAAGAGACGTTCTTTTACATGCAAGTGCAAAAGCCCGCGGTGAAGTCGTTCCCACTCTTTGATGTCCTTTTTGGAAAGAAGCACCACGTTATCACCCCCTGTAGCCGCCCATATTACTTATCGAAGTGGAGAGAATCCGAGATACACCCTTGGGACTTCTGTTCTTCGTTGGTGGCCTGAAATGGTAATGGGTGGTTGCTGCACATACCTGGACAGCGTTTTTGAGGTGGGGGAATGAGGGAGGTTGAAAGCTAATGAAGATGAGGATTCCAATGGCATCCTTCGGCGCTCCAAGCCCACCTGACATTTGTCAGTCCCCTGGACTCCACCAACGTTGATTGGAGTGACAGAGTTTACCGACGTCGACTGTCGATCATGGGTCCCTTCATCCGTCTTGATTATTCGCCCCTGAGTAAATTTCCCTCAGCCGATGTGTCATCCATCAGTATGGGAGTTGTATTGAGGCCTGTTCCCCAGAGCTGAGATATGGTTGCGATGGGCGGCTGGAATTCTGTGCCCGTTCGTCATGTAAATTTCTCACCTGAGTACATCAAGGAGTACGTGGTGGGAGTTGAAAATCAGTGTCACAGATGATACTGAAGTCACGCCGTCTCCTCGTCCAACATACAACTCAGGGCTCTCCAGCTTCCAATTCACATATCCACTACTTGCAAAAGTGTTTACTTTTACTAGGATTATCAAAGGTAATACTGTTCAGTCATCTTACGTCGTGCGTACTAGGTTCTTATCATTACATAACGACCGTGGCGTCATCCATCGAAACCAATACCTGCGGAGGTGGTGGTGCAGGACGAAAATCCAAAAGGTTGGATCGTGTTTCTACACGCGACGGACAAGGCGATGGCGTAAGGAAGGCATGGCCTAAGAAAGTAGCTTCTCCAAAGGTCGATGGGAATAAGATCCGTCCAACACATTGTAAGTCGGGATCTTCACAATTTAACTCTATTTTTGATCCCTCAACAGTTCTCGCTCTCCCTCTCGTAAGTCCTTCCTTATTTATGAACAACTCGATTCAACTGAACTGGATGAAGAACAACCACCGTACTCTGCGCGCCAAAGTCGACGCTTTTCAAAATGCGTTAATAGCACAAGGGCGTCCCAACCCTCAAGTTCCCGGAGCGTCGACACCCATTGGCGGGCTCGACAAATCCATCGTGATCGACCCAAGAAGGATACATCTCACTCTCGGCGTAATGGCGCTCGAGGCCGACGATTCAGATCCAAGCCCATCCTCATCTACACCAACCAAGAAAACACCACAAACCGCACTCGCACTCCTCGCTTCCCTCTGCCCACATATCCTAGACATCCTCAACGGCGATGAGGGCGTGAAAGTAACATTAAACGAGATGGGGTGGTTCCCTGAAGGCCGGGGGAACGGCAAGGGCAAGAACGTCCTATTTTTCGGGCCTGGGAGTGTCGAAGACCAAAAGCTTTGGGCTGTGTCTGGTAAATATTCCCATTTTACCGTGTTCTTAGATACTAGCTGATTCTAGTGTTAGATCTAATACATCAAAAGTTCGAACAAGAAGGATACATCACCGATACGCGACCACTCAAAGTTTGTCTTTTATGATTTTCCATAAGATTAGCACTCAAGACGGTTTAGCTACATTGCACGATCCTCAACACGAGCCATCGAAACCCCCGGAACTTCAGACTAGGATTGGACATTGAGGATGTTTTAGCAAGCGACGCTCTGCGAAATTTATTAGCAGGCGATGCGTCGGAAACGCTAACGAACGCGGGAAACGTGAAAGTCGACTCTTTGGGAACATACGATGTGCGCGAGGCTCAGTTGTGGGTTATGGGGAGCCATGGACCTAATAATGAGTATGTGAGCTGTGGTGGCATTTCATTGTTGTAGCGTTTGAAATTTCTGCTGGTCATGCCCTTCTTTCGCTTTACCGAGGGCATCATGACGTGGAAGGAGTCTTATTCAGCTCTAATTCAGCTGCGCCATGTGGATATGTAGAGCTGCAGCACCACACAGTCTAATGTAGGCTTATTTAGTTCTTCTTGTACTCCTAATGAAAATAATGACTCGCAGCGCACGCGTCACTTGCTAGAACTGAACAGAAGACTCACCACCTTGTCACTGAGTGATTTTTTGAACAACATGGTGACCCTCAGTAAAAACGGTTCGTCAGCTATTGGTCATGTGGTAGTCCACCTATGGTCTGAAAAGGCAGTACATGACTAAAAGCAGTGATTTTTACATGATTTTGACTTTGAGTCGACCAGCCAACATTCATCCAAGTCCCATCATAGTCAACTTACCATCACATTTTGGTATGTTTACATGACTACACTGATGTGGAGATAACTAACACAACTTATGGATGACTGGTGCTTGAAGTTGCTTGACTTTTGTTTTTACTGAGGGTGACCAACCATTGTGTGGTTTTCTGGATGATGCCCTTGTCAGTGAGCCTCAACTTGTTTCCCATTTCGTAACACTCTAAAAGACTATAAAGAGGGGAACGAGGTTTGGGTAGCTCATGATTCATACTCAAGCTACCATCACTGGCAGTAACCAGACCTCCAGAAAACATCATGCTCTTTGTGAGTACATCATTTATGATCTTTTGAATATGTTGTCTAACTTTCTTGCAATCTCAGAACACCTTGACCCCTATCTCTCGAGTTCCTTCCACAGGATGCTCCTGTACATCATGCAAGTGCACGAGGTAAGCCGAATCTACCTTTTTTGGGGGGGAATAGTACATCAGTACTTTCGCATTTTACTTTTTATACACTGGTGTGCTTAAAGAATGGACCATGGGTCATTTTCTGATTCTTTGCGAGAATATATTGTGGTCTAAATGTAGTTGTGTTACACTTCCCTTGGTATGAACTAATTTGGGTGAAAGTTGGGGACTTGAGGAGGTTTTTGTTCTGATGGCCATTTTCAGCACCTGAAAAAAAAAATATGCACTAACTAGAAAGGGAGCCAAAAGATGCCTCTGGTTAGCCTGAATGAGCACATCAAAGAATTAGTTGAAAATACTAAGCAGTTATATCTGTAGAGTCTCTGGAAAATGACTTGTTTTGCCAAAAAGTGAATAAAATAGCACAAAATGACCAGTTTCTACAGGCTCTACAGGCATTACCACTCAGTATTTTCAACTGATTCTTTGATGTGCTCATTCAGGCTAACCAGAGGTATCTTTTGGCTCCCTTTCTAGTTAGCACATATTTTTTTTTCAGGTACTGAAAATGGCCATCAGAACAAAAACCTCCTCAAGGCCCCAACTTTCACCCAAATTAGTTCATACCAAGGGAAGTGTAACACAACTACATAATGTAAAAGAATACATGACTACATTTAGACTACAATATATTCTTGCAAAGAACCAGAAAATGACCCATGGTCCATTCTTTAAGCACACCAGTGTACTTGTAGAAGCCAGAAAAAGCCAGAAAAAGCCATCAAAAACATCAGTAATTGAGCATTTCAGTTTCCAGAGGTTTCTCAACCTGGGCAACCTCTGGAAACCACAGAAAACATGGAGACTGGGAAACCTATGTCTCTTTTTCAGGAAACCTCATGGGGTGACAAGGTGCAAAAACCTAGGAAACCTGTGAAACTCTTGTCAGTCTATATGCCTGCTACATACACTAACTGATCAAAAGAAATGTCTGACAACTTTTTTAATGAAAAATGAGATGTATCTTCCAAATTAAAGGGAAATTCTGAAAACTCTTACTTGTGGGATGAAGTTCTGTGTCAGACTAAGTGTGCCAGAAGAGATCCAAGGTAACTAGCAGCATTTGCCACCATTGTCAAGGTTATTCATTCAAGAGTGCCATGACCATGGGATATCAGATGTGACACAACCAACAACATTGCCTGCTATTTTCATTTCAGCCCCAAACCACATCCCCACATGACCTCTCCTACACTCCCATAACACCCATGGCCCCAAACACAACCCCAACCAACATGCGAAAGTTTGCATGATGAGAGCAGCAGGTGTAATGGACTATCTGTGTGTTAAATGTGGGAGCTGTCGATGAAAGTTGTATGGCGAGCTGGAATGGTAATGGTGTGAAGACCCAGGTGCGATCTTGGTTGCAACTTGGTCCGAAGAGAGGAAGACTGAAGAAATGAGACTGGATGTGGGCGTATCCTAGCTAGGGTTGAGATCACTCTGGAAATCCAAAGCTACAACCCCTGCTACCTCTTGGGAAATCCACAAGAGGATGGATACAGACACAGAAAGGGATAGCACTGCAGATCTGATAAGATCTGCCCTGATCAACTGGTGCTGACACTTGTTCTCTTGGAGCAGAGTGTCAGTGACCTGTTAATACACAATAACACTTGCCTATTGGTTTGAGCTACGATAGAATGCCTGCTAGAAAGCAATAGATGCAGTGGTGGTAGAGATGTAACAAGGTGAATTGTCACATGACTACTACTGACAAGTATGGAAGGGAGTCATGTGATGCAAATGCTAAGTAATGGAAAGTAAATGATATAGAGGGAGGATAGGATCCCATATACCTGCTACAGCGGGATACTCAAATGATGAGATTCGAGCTGCTCTAACTGGCTGCCACAATCTATCTGACTGCCAAATCTACCAGATTGTGAAGAGATATGCAGAGAAGGAAAACTACTATGAGGTTATGCCTCGTGACACATGCGTTGCTCTCCAACACCTGTCAAATATGACTGCCCACAATGCTTCAGACCTGCAGCACGAGTACTTCCCAGATGTTTCTGTACAAACTATCAGGCATACACTTAGGGCAGAAGGTCTTCAAGCTCATATTCGTCACACAGTCCTGTTTATCTCACATAAGAACCTGCATGTGTGAAAGACCTGGGCTGAAGAACACCTTGAATGGACAGTTTCAAATTGGAGGGCCATCAACTTCTCAGATGAGTTGATTGTCCATGTCTTTGGCTCAGGTGGGGTATGAAGTGTTCACTCTGAACTTCTTGCATAGCTGAAGCCAAGAGGGAAGGAGGAGGCAAGAATGGGTGGATCTGGGATCAACACCCATGAGTGAGCAATGAGCAGTTACAAGATACTCAGCTGGCCCAACATGATTATGCATACTGTAGGAAGTACAGATATACAAAGCACTACATGTAGTGCAAGAGGATGGCAAGACTGCTGACAAGATGGTGGTTTAAGACAAAAGATCAATATATTACGTAAGATATCCAAATCTAGCTATATACCACTGTTTGACTATGGCCTCTGGGCATTCCCTTCCAATCCTATATCACACAGACCTTTACCACGTTCTGAGGAGGATTTATGGATAGCATTGCAGGAGGAGTGGTATAGGATTGATATCTCTGTTATTGAAAAGTTGTATGCATCTTTGCCTCAGAGGGTCTGAGCAGTACATGATGTGAGGGGGGTAACACATGCTACTGATTAGTTTGTCCTAATACTTCAGATTTCTCACTCTTGGCCATGTTATGTTTTGAAATCCCATTTTGTTTACACTCTGTTTTGGAACATGTGATAATCATGTCCTCACCATTCAGCAACTTTTTATTTTATCTTCATCAAAATTTCTGGTCATACCCTAAAGATGTATATCTTGCTTCATGTTCAAAATCTCACAGCGAAAGTTTGCAGTTCTCAAGCTAAAAGCAGAACTTGGAGAAATTGACTGTGTGACATTTCTTTTGATCAGTTAGTGTAAGTAGTGGGTCTTAGCCTGCAGCTCTCAAGGGCTCCACCATGGGAAATGTTACAGTTGTTTGTAGCTCTCTTGCACATCCATGGTGGAATACTTTACATTTGCTTGTACATCCGTATTGCTTTTGTCATCCAGAGAAAGGTGAGAATGATTGCAAAAATCACTTTCAAAAAAAGTTCATTTCTTTTTAATCTGATCACCAGAGCACCCCCATAGGCCTGCTACTCATGGTCACAAAAAGTAATGGAGCACATGCTTGGACACACTCACGCACCTTGCTCAACTTAGACAACAATTCTACATTTATGCATTAAGCTGGTAGGATATCCAGGAAAAAACTATATGTTCACATTAAGGGAATATGAGAGATATTATCTACAAAATTAGAATTGGGTATGGCCTCCTTTAGCTGCTAAAATGTCCTGCACATGCTCCTGCATAGTATCTATGTGTTTGTCTATATTGGAAATTGGCAGTGAGTCCCATGCATCCCTGACTGCATGGCAAAGCTCATCTACAGATGTAGGGGGGTGTGGTAAAGCATGTAGGACCTTTTTTAGTTCATGCCAAACTGGCTCAATAGGATTTAAATCAGGGGATGATGGTGGGTGATATAGCAACGGAATGCCTGCAGTAAAAAACCAGTTCTGCGTCGATTTACTGCAGTGACTTGCTGCTCCGTCCTGTTGAAAATAGACCTTGCCCATCTCTCCAGTGACCTCAGCATGGAAAGAAGCCAAAACACCCTCAAGTACCTGGTCTTTGTATTGTGCTGAGTTCATCCCTCCTCCCTTCCCTCCTGGATATTCCAAAACAATCAATGGCCCCTTTCTCCCCTTCATGATACAGGCCCAGACCATAACACACACGGAGGACTGCTTGAATGTCAGGACAAGGCAATCTTCATTCAGTACCTTGTCGGTGCATTGTGTTATGTAGATTTTGCCATGGTTGTCTCCAATATAAACATAGCACTCATCAGACCAAATGACTTTCACCCAGTCAATCTCTGTAAATCTCTTGTACATTTGCGCCCACTGCACACAATCAACCTTGTGCCTCTTTGTAAGGTAGGGGACCTTTTGCACAGCTCATCTGTGGTATCCTTCCTTGGCTAAGATGTTTCAGACTGTACTCTTGCTGATTTTGGGCAATGTCGCATTTGCTATCTTGCAGAAGGGCTTTCTATGGTTGGTTACTGCAGTTCGGACCACAAGCTGTTTGGTTCGATCGGAAACCTCCTTTGGACAACCTGAGCGTTGCAAGTTCTGCAAGTTTCTGCTGGTTTCATATCTTTTCCAGATGTGGTCTGCTGAGGACTTTTTGATTCCAAACATACTGCCTGCTTCACGAACAGATTTCCCAGCTTTGACAGCACTGATGAATCAGTTTTTGGTAGGAGTGTCATATTGAGTGCGAGAAGTCTTATTCTCCTTCATGTAGTGGATAAAAACGAAGATGGGGTGGGTATATAGACTCAAATATTTTCAACCACCATCAACTTTGTGACATGCCAACTCATGTGCCCCATTACTTTTTGTGACCACAAGTACAGTGGTTGCAGCTCTCAAGGGACATTGGCTGTGAGGAGCGAACCACACAAGTGGTTTGGTGACAAGCAGCCAACAAAGGATCACAGAATCACTTTTTAAGAAAAGAAAAAAACAGTTACTTTTTATGTAAACACCATAGCGGGCTTTGTGCCTGTAGATGTGCTACAGTTATTATAGAATAATATATAAAGTACAATCTATCTGTATATACAGGATATCATAGACAAACAATATGCACATGTGGGTGCTTATATACCCAGAGGCTGTGCACAGACCATGTGGTCATGTTTGTGCTAAAATCCAGTTGTGACAACAGCAAACAATGCCAACAACAATCAACAATCAACAATCAATGTCCTCCCACTGCCTGATTATGACGTCGCCCCCCACCACTCTAAGCCCCCTGCGAGCCACTGCTTGCAGGGTGGCAATGGTGTCTGTTCTTGGCCACAACAACCAGCAGCTGGATGCCTACATGAGAAACATAGTGCAAGATCCCAAACTGGGATAGGCAGAGCAAGTGCGACACCTTTTCCAGGCTGGAATATTGTGGGGGCAGGTCAATAAATATGTAGGGTAATACTCTTTGTTGTAATTACATTTTACCCTTTCCACAAAGAGGAAAGTCATTGGAAAAATTTGAATATTCTCACTTGGAATAGTTGAACAGATCCAAACAAAGAGTCCTTTCTCAGAAATCTCATCCTTTCTGGCCCCTTTTCACAGCATGTATCAATTTTCCATGGCATCTGAAAACAAAGGATCCCTTTCCTTTGGCTTTCCTCTTAATCTTACTCAATTGTTAAACTTTTACTACAATATCACAAACAGTAAAATCTTTTGAATATTTCAGCTTTTGTTCACCCTTTACCAGGATAGAAAAGGCAAAGCAACTTTCTTGGCCTAGATTTTTTAAAATCCCATGCCTTTCCCCACCAGACAAAATTTAAATATAATCAGGATGCTCTTGGAAAGAAAAAGTGTTGCACTTTCTTTTTTTTTTTTTTTTTTTTTTTCGAGTCAAATTTATAGTCCATTGGGGTGGAGCCCCATGTCAGACGTTACATTCTAGTAGACTACCTACAGCCCCAATGCCATTTATGCCTAACCCCCTGTAGATCCCCTCATGTACTGGTGGAGGCACACCCATGGCGATCATTCCCCCCAAAACCAGCCTGGCACAGAAACACCATTTAGAGGGGCATCCGTTAACGTGGGCGGGGTAGTTACATCGTTCCCCCATATTTTGCATTCCGTCTGTTAAGTGTTTGGTCTTCCAAGTACCCGATCGTGAGTGATAGGTACAGCTTTAGGGATGAGCATGATTAGGCAAAGAGAAAATCCAGTTTTTGTGTTCTGTCACATGATGTGTTTCGTCCTCTTGAGCAGTGTGATGCTGGTGTTCTTGTCTTAATAGGTCTTGTGCTTGAGGTCCGTAAGCTGAGAGGTGGGTAGTGAGGAAAAAAGAGTGTGGTTTTGTGGGTGAGCCCACTGGCCAGAGTTAGCTCTGCTGTTGAGCCTTGATCTGGCGTAGTACTTCCTATATGAAAAGAGACAGGGCTACCTATCAACCTCCCTCAGGCTCTAAATGAGTTACATCACCTATTGCATCGCCCAGAGTAGTCTTGAATCTGGTGGTTCTCCCAACATACTTGAGCAGTTCCTTTATGCCGTCCATATCCTCCAAAATTCCCTGCAAGTCCCTTGAGCATTGGCCTAAGGCTTTGTCCATGTCATAGTGTTCGGCTGTGTATGTCTGACACTCGAAAAGATAATGGATGACTGTTTCCACTACTGACTCGTGCCCTGCCTCCCAGCAGCTCACGCAACACCTGACATCTGACCTGTTGATGTGGTGTAAGTACCCATTGAGCAGTATGTGTCCCATTTGAAGCTGTATTAGCAGACTGG